>PVHP010013825.1:0-40324 GCA_004024765.1 Zapus hudsonius | reverse complement strand
CATGCCTCTTCACTGGAACATGTATCTTTTTGATAGTGGGGAAATTCTCCAGTCAATCTTTATTTCTTGGAGGATCACTGTGAGATTGAGGCCAGCCTGAGACTATAGAGTGAATTCCAGGTCAGCTTGGGCTAGAGCGAGACCCTACCTTGAAAAATAAACAAACAAACAAAAATCTTGGGACCAGGTTCAAGATGGCCGACTAGCAGACACACTGTGTCCCTCAGGGTACAAGGATCAGGGTTTCCAGCAGGGATCCAGGTCGTGGACATAAGCTACAGCCACACCCTGAGCTCCAGACACCTCCCGACAGGATCCTCACGACTGACTGGAAGCAGAGATCCAGGACCAGCGCTCAGGAGGCAGTGAGTAGCACCCCAGCCTGCAGCACCCCAGCTGGAAGCCCCTGCTTGAGCGGCCTGAGCCTGCTTCTGCCTGCGGCTTTCCTGTGGCCTCTGGCAGCTTCCCTGGTGCTTTTTCCCCGCTGTCGGCCTCTCTGTCTCTTTCCTTCTTTATTTTTATTTTTTTCTTTTTTCCTTTTCTCTTTTTATTTTCTTTTATTACCCCCCACCCTGCTGAACCACGGCTTTCCCACCCAACCCCTGCTGGTTCCCTTTCCCTCCTGGCCCCTGCTGGCTTCCCTCCAAGTATTTTCCCCGCTCCCGGATTTTTTCTTCCTTGCCTCTTTCCTATTTTTATTCTTTTACATACATACACATACACACACACACACACACACAAACACACACACATATGTACACTGGGCCAAAGATGGCATCTTCAACAAATGGTGCTGGACAAATTGGATAAACACATGTAAAAAATGAAAATAGATCCACTCCTTTCACCATGTACTGAAATCAACTCCAAATGGATCAGAGACCTCAATATTAACCATGTAACCCTGAACACCCAGGAAGAAAAAATAGGAGGAACTCTACATTAGATAGGAGTAGAGAAAAGCTTCCTGAGCAAATCTCCAATAGCCCAGGAAGCCACAAAGAAAGACTGCAGGAATCAGCCACTAGCTTCAGGGAATGGCTTTACAGTGGGCTGACATTTATTGTGGAAGGTCTTCTACTGTAGGTTCCTGGTGGTGCTAATTACTAAAATTTAGAGACAATAAATCTCAACCATTATCAGAGACATAAAGTTCTGCTCAGGTCTTATAGGGATTCATAAAAAGGCATACTGTAGATGGCTTTAGGCACAAGGCAGACCCATAAAGGAATCATGTCTTTGATCAGAGCAGGGTACAGACTGACTATGCTCACCTTACTCAGGATGACAAAATAAAAGCCACTCATATTCTCCAGGAAATCAACTTTGGGAATGCTTATAAATACTTATTTTGGTAGGCCCCATTATAGCAGATGAGAATTTTAAGGGCAAAAAACTTCTTTGTTCATGGAAGCACAGGAACCATGGTGCAATGGTGTTAGTTGGAAAGGCTAGTGCCTCATTAAGCAAATGCCCCCCCCCACACACACACACACTTCATCTGCCAGCTTTTGAAATTCTTGGCTATGATTTCTTCAACACAAAATCTGTAGCCTGCACAGCTTGTCTAAAAATGATTTCAGCCCTCCTCTGCATTGCTACCAAAAGATTCTTCATTTACATTGTTAGATACTTGGGAACCATAAGGGAAAATTCTCCCTACACGGTTAAAAAATCCCATCAATCTGGAGGATTTCATTTGGAAGGAAGATTCAGCGAGAGAGATCGAGCCCAAGCAGAAGCTACACAGGGATGTGCTGAAGCTAAATGCCTGAATTTACTGAGGTTGGTTCACATTCGACAGACTCAGAACAGAAATGAATTTCCTCTCCAGTATGAAGCCCAGTCATAAGCCATGTCTACTTATTTAAAACTTTGGAAGCTCTTTTAAGAATGATTAAACAGAATAAATCATACAAAGGTTTTCAAGTGTCTAAGGTCAGAGACGGCCATGAGCACACCTTGATCACTTTCACCACACTGCGTGGCGATCTCAACTCTTTAGGCTAACCATTAAAACGGAAGTTGTGTTTATTTGTATTATCAACATTAGAGTAAACTGTGCATTTTTTCTGCATCCATTGATGGTGGCTTAATTTTTTGTTAGTTTTATGTTGAAAAATATCTACATAGTCCTCTTTCAAGACATTCTAACATTCAATATGTCTAAATTTTGACTAGTGAAAAAGTGTATAATTGTTCCCACAATGTGACAAAAATGCAGGAATTTGTGACTTCATTGGCATCCCTTCTATCAAATACGTGTGCCTGAAAAATGTATTTCATCATACTGCATACATTGGAAAGTCACTTCTCAGAATTTTTCCTGCCATCGGTTTTGTTGTCATAGAATTAGCATCTGTGCTGTGCAGCAAGTTTGCTTTCCTCTGCTGGGAGATGTAAAATAACACCGGGGGCACGATCCAGATACCAGTGAAGACCTAACACACATTATGGAGTCTCTTTCTTGATAGATTTGTATTTTTGCCAGGTAGCATTGTTAGCTCTATTGCTGGAAGCTCTAGGTATTATTTATGACATCTGTTTAATAAAGAATATAAAATTGGAAGGAGAATAAAAATGACAAGAACCACATTTTAGGTGCTTTCCAGTTTTATGATTCTAGATATTTTAATGCTATTTTTATGTCTCTTCTAATTGAAAAGAGATAGAGAAGCAAAGGAATATCCTGTTCCCACCCATCCTTCTTCCATCCCACAGGTGTAAGCTAACCTCCTGCCACCATTTGTTTTAACTCAGTACATGTATTCATATAGCATATGGAAAAGAAAAAAAAATAGATGGCACTATCCCAGAACTAATTTAGGACACTACTGTCACACAAGGTATCACTCAACAGAACTCTGGATGGCACCGAAGTAAACAGTATTGTGTAAAGCAGAAAAGAAAGAATATTTCTCCAATGTACGCTTAACTATACTTCCCATGGAGTGAAAAAGCTCAATTTTCGTTAATCTCCCTACTCCCAGAAATTCAAAAATCCCTTTATGAGAGAAAAAAGTCACATTATTTGTGTGAATATTCCTCTATTCAAAAGTCTTCTAGTATATAATGGCAGTATTATTTAGGGTCAGTTTCTCTGATTGGCCATAATAATTCACAAAAGTTTGAGCATAAATAACATTTAAATACATACTTAATATAATCTTTATTTGGTTCTGTAGCTTTCTGTCTTCCTAGACTTCCAAACAAGTAATATGACAGTTCTGCAGAGTAACCAGGTATGTGGTATGCATTACTCTGAACATAATCAAAGCAGATGTGATTACCAGTAAGAGACCCTCTACCATGTGCCAAATGCTCCTTCATAGGAGAGTTGGGAAGGGTCATTAGAGTCTCACCTACGATGCCAGCTAGCACCTTTCAAGATGTATGTAATTCTGCCTCCAAAGCATGTGATCTCAGGAGGCGCTCAACTGAAGGGCGAAGCTATCTATTTATGCAGCTATGGGGAAGTTGTCATCCATTTGAGAGTGAGACTTTTCAGTAATGTGGCTGCTTTGGGTCACCCATGTGCCTTTAAGTAAGCCCAACAAACTCATTGATTTTGAAGCTATACTTGGGTTGAATTATTACTTCGGTCTGTTGCTGCCCTGTTTTAGGTAAATAAATCTTGCTAATATCTCCCTGAGGAAAGTTCATGCAGCAGCAAGTGTTCAGCTCTGTAGAGCAAATTTTGAATTTACTCCTATATTAAAATGCAACAATTTCACTCATTTTTGTTGTGAGGGAGCATTTATGACATACTTATCAGAAAGTTATAAAAAAAGAATCCCTGGAGAGATGAACTTAAGACACAGAAAAATACATTATTTCATAAACATGAAACATTTACCTGTACATGAATAATCGTCTATTCTGATGTACCCAGTTTTGCAGATGCACATGAAGGAGCCTGGGGTGTTGACACACATGGTGTTCTCACGACAGTAATGACGTCCTTCAGCACACTCATCGATGTCTGCAAAGGAAAGCAGGGCACAGGTCAATGGTTGCCAATGTTCTAGAATTTCCCTATGATTTCCTTTGGCAAGGAGAGAGGAATAACTACTACTGAACAGTATTTTTTTAAAAAATTCACTCAAAGAATCTTCTACTTTAATAAGAACTTTGATGATCAAAAGACAGAAATCATATGAGCTTTCACCAACAGCTTTCGCTACATTTTCAAATAGGTCTGTCAGTTTCAACATGCATCCATATAAACATCTTTTGAAATTTTCTGTGCATTTTTCTACTCGTGCTTGATGACGTGAATCATAAAGTAAAGGAGGGGCTGCCACAGCACCTTGAAACCTTTGTCACTGAGTCTACCAAAAATTATTATTTTGTCGCTGGCTACTCAATTTTGGGGAGGCCCTGAAAGAGGTAGAGTGTCCACTGCACAGAGGTAAAGTGTCTGCTGCACAGAGAACTTAAAGGACCTTATTTAAGGACAAGAGACCAATAACAAGTAGAGTATAGCTACCTGAACAGAGCTGAAATTACAATAGAGACCTAATATACATGAGAAATTATAAAGCAGTAAAATATGATGTCATGTGGAAGATATTGCATAAGTCACACCCTAAGTTTTTAATATAACGACACATAGATGTTAAGCCATAATAAGCACAATATTTTGAAGAATGTAAATTTTGACCAAAAAAAATCACATTTTATTGTATAGACTTTCTGCAAGAAGCATAGACTGATTTCTAGGTATTTTTGAGGATTTTAATACATGAGCATACTGTAATTTCATCACAATTCTCTCCTACTACCCTCTTTTGTCTCCCTCCCCAAGTCCTGATCTACTGAACCCAGTAGTCTTTTCAAAGATCCCTTCTTCTGGGTTGATGTTTCATTCTTCTGCCCTTCTCCATTGATGGACTCAATCTAGTGTGTGTCATGTAGAGGTAACAACGTCTGCTATGAGGTCATCAATGTACTAGTCACTTTTTAGGTGTGGTGTCATTTTGCAAGAACCTGTATTTTACAACTATAGAGCTCTTAAGTCATATAAGCTAGCTTCTTATTCTCTCCCTGGACCCATGGTAGGGGAACTTGTCCACTGGTGGATTTATCTTTCAAAAAAACTGTTTAGATGTCCTGCCTGTAAAAACTCCCCTAATCCACTCTAATACCTCCTGTGCAGTGTTCCTGTATGACTCATGTTTCTGGTATAAATGTATCAGTTCTATCTTCATCATTTTTGTAAGCTTCTTTCTCTCCAATAAGCCAACACTACTCCAAGGCAGGAATCATCTACTAGTATTTCATAATCATAATTCATGGCTGTTTATTTTAATTATCTGAGATGGTCCTAAAAACACTAGTTTAATGCAGGGTACATTAGTTTGGGTTGAAATCCATAGTGACTGAGACTTTGAATGACTCCATTCCAAGCCCTTCTTGCTTTCATGGTTTCCATGGAGAAGTCTGATGTGACTCTGATGGGGGTTTGCCTTTATGTGTGATTTGCTGTTTGCCCTCACTGCTTTTAGAATCCTCACTTTGCTTTCAATGTTTAGGGTTTTTACTATAATATGTCTTGGGGAAGTTTTTTGGTCCAGTCTGTTTGGTGTTCTGTGTGCTTCCTGTACCTAAATGGGATTCTCTTTCGCTAAATTGGGGAAGCTTTCTTCAATAATTTTGTTGAATATGTCCTCTGCCTTTTGTCTGACTTTCTTCCCCCTCTGGTATCCCCATCATCCATTGATTTGGTCTCTTAAGGGTATCCCAAAGATCTCTCATATTTTGTTCACATGCTTTTCTGAACCTATTAAGATTTTTTATTTCCTTATCATTTTTTTCTGTTTTATCTTCCACATCTGAGGATCTGTCTTCCCAATTATTGACTCTAGTGGTGATAGATTCTAGAGAGGTTTTTATTTTTTCCATTTGGTTCTTGTTTTTTGATACAGCTTTATGAATTGCGTCTATCTTTATGTTGAATTGTGTTTTTGTTTCAAGGTTTGACTTACTGCTTCCTGATACTCGTTTGTGTATTTGCTTATGTTTTCTTTCAGTTTGGCTAGCTGATTCTTGAGTTCTTCAGCTTGCTGGTTTGCCTTTAGTTCAGACTCTGATTTACCAAAGTCCATCTGTTTCTCCTCAATTATGTTAAGCCTGGTGGCAAAGCTTGTGAGTTGGCTCTGTACCATTGCTCAATGATTTTCCATACTTGCTTCTATTTCCATCTTTAGCCTCCTCATTGGGTCCATGTCACTTCTATCCAGACTTAGTGTCATCTCAGACTGAGCAGGAGGCATCTTCAAGTTACACCAAGCGATGGCCTGAGAGTAAAGAACTCACTTCTATATGGCACAGACAAGCAAGAAGTGCACATCTGTGCAATAGTGGCACCCAATCTAGGTGGGTAATTAACAGCTGGCTAATTGGTTATGATATTTTCTCAGAGTCAGGGAACTCCTAACTGGTACGGGGATCCAAGGCAACCTTGAATGGGGACCAAGAACCCCTCTGTGGGGAAGTCCTCAGTAACCATAGGTCCTCAGAAAGGCTACACCCACCAAATTCTCACCAACCTAGCAATAATTGTCTCAATTGACCAATAGTAATCTCACTCTCCACTGGAGACTCTGTTTGTATCTTTCAGAAGGCAACAAGAACCAGGGATAAAGGAACTCCACCAAGGGGACCTGATATGACGGGGGACACTCAAGCAGGAGATGAGCTATGTAGAGCCCAAACACAACATCTAAGGAATTGGGATGATGAGCAAAACATCTATTCCCACAGCTAGGCAGATAACCTACGGAAAGACAATGGAGAGGCACCAAGGGTGCCCAAAAATTGTCCAAAACACAAATTTAGAGACTTTTACAAACCTAATAATTAAGGAAAATTTGAATTCACCCACTATGGCTCAGGGAAATTTATGGAAGAGGGGGCGGAAAGAATATAAGAGTCATGGGGGGAGAATAACTAAAGCATAAAAGGGAATGCCATCATGGATTCAATGGCTTTATCTAAAAACCTATGATACAAGCATATTGTGTTAATTTATATAATTTTAAGGCAATAAAAATGTTTAAAAAACACTATTTTAAAACTAAAAAAAATGTTAACATTTATATGATGCCACAAAAGTCCCTCAGAGCCATCTTGAACAAAGAGAATGATCCAAGAAGCATTGTACACTTGTCTTCAAAACATACTGAAAAGCTATAGTAACCAAAGGCAGCATGGTGTTAGTATTAAAACACACAGGTAACAGAATATAGATTAGAAAACATGGGAAATCCTAGAAACACCTACAGCCAAGTGATCTTTGACCATAATATTCAGTAATTAGAATAGAGAAGTCTTTGAAATAGATGTTTCTGGGAAAGATGGAAAATTACATATAAAAGAATGAAATCAACCCTTGTCTCTCACCAGTGACAAAAAAAAATTATATTGCTTAAAGATTAGATGTAAGACCAGAAGCTATAAAACTACCAGAAGAAAACATGGGGGAAATACTACAGGATGTTGGATTCGCCAATGACTTCTTAGATAAGACTCTCAAAGCATTGATCCTCCTACCTCTGCCTCCCAAGGACATGAATTAAGCACTTTGAATAAATGTGATGACAACTCACTTTCTGGGGTCTTAAGATCATAACAGGAATCACATGGGTACATTAGCATACTTAGCTTGGTGAATGTACGAATGACCCAGCCCATAGGAGAGCTGCCATGAAATTAAAAGTTACTGAAAAAAATCATAGCAGGAGCACTGGGCCTTAAGCATGTGAATGTGAGAGGTGGATATCAAGAATCCATGTGCACAAATGTAGAACTTATCTTGGGGAATGAAAGAGCCAAGAGTAATGAACAGAACCAGTGAAGACGCTTGTTATCAGAAGGATGAAACACTTCTTATATGCCACAATGTCTCTACAAATGAGTGTAGTTCTTGACACTATTGTTCCCAGCAGACATAGGACAGCTGCTTCAGTGGTCAGAGCAAGCCTGCGAGTCTCAGCTAGAACAGTATTAAGGATAGGCTCTCCAAAGACAAAACAGCATCCTTTAAAAGAAGGCCACCACTAAAGAAGTAGCCATAATGCCTAGCAAATCAAGCTTGTTAAGTACATGGTAATCAGCCCAGATTGTCCCAAAATACCAAAGAGATGAGAATTTTGAATGAACTAAAACCTTATAGGATAAAGTGGGCAAAGCAGGCTGTGAATTAAGACTGCCTTGTTCATATGAGCCTATTGCAGCCACAAATTGGTAGAAAATTTGGATTATAAACATAAGTAGGAATGATTTGTGCAAGGGTGATTTGGTCTTCAAAGAACCATTTCTTTCTGCAATTGATTGTTGGGTTCACTTTTCAAAGGGATGTAATCCACTGATCTGTCCAATTTTCTTTTGTGAATAGCTCCCTGTGAACTATTTTATGAGCACATAAATTCATTGTGTCAGTGAAGGATGGTAAAACCAAACAAATGATTTTAATTCCTAAGTGAGATCTTTTTAACTGCAGAGATAACTTAAGAGTAAAGGCAACCAAGGGAAATTTAATGGTGGGGCTGTGCTAGAGGTGGAGTTTGAGAAGAGGCTTCATTAAATAAAAGAAAGACTGGAGAAGGGCAGACACAGAAACAAACCTTCTCTGTGTAGGCAAAGTCACGCTACATACCAGGGTAGGTAGCAGAAATGAAATGCCGAGGAACAATGGTGCAATCTATCTGACTGGGTTTGGTACAGGTAACAAAAGACATGCATTTATGAAGCAGGGGCATAATGTGGATGCCTTAAGATTCCAACAATTATGAGGAATGGACTCCTTGGCAGACATGAAGACACTAAAGTGTTTGGAACTGGGCAAGGACACAGGATGGCATACACTCAGGAATGTCACAGGAGCTACCATAGTGATGTATGACACAGGGAATGGAAAGATCATAAGAGCCATGGTGGGGGAGAATATCCAGAGGCATGTCCCCCTCAGTGACAACATACAAAAGGGAGTGGAACCTGGTCGACTCCTAGGCTATCCATAAACTCCTACCCCATGGACTGATCCAGACTATCCATGGAGGAGGATACCAGGCTGATTGGGAACAGGGAAGAGGGAAATCAGGGTACTGGGAACACCAACAAATTATTTTCTCATTCAGTGTATGAAAATATGGATAATAAAGATATATTTTCTTTTTAAAAAAAGAGTAATTGAGAGAGATATTGCTTCTGATTCAAGATAGCCGACTAGTAGCCACACCGTGTCCCCTAGGGAAAAAGGGTTGGTGTTTTCAGCTGTGATCCAGGCCAGGGACACAAGCTGTGGCCAGGCTCCCAGCTCCAGACACCTCAGAGCAACGGATTCTAACGATTGGAACCTGCCATCGAGGATAAGAGGCAGTGAGTACTACAGCCCAGCTGGCAGGACCTGCTCCAACAGTCTGAGCTCCATATCCCCCCCGCCCCCACAGCCAGCCCCCTGCCACCCCTGCACCATTCCTGACCTGGAAAACCCGGCAACCCCGTTCCCAGCCCGGGAATCCCGGTGGCCCCTTTCCTGTACCCACTCTTTAACATAGTGCTTGAAGTTCTAGCCCAAGCAATAAGACAAGAGAATAGCATAAAAGGGATATAAATCGGAAAGGAAGAAATTAAAATATCCCTCTTTGCAGATCACATGATCTTATATATATCAGACCCAAAGAACAGTATCAGTAAACTCCTGAAGGCGAGCAATGCCTTCAGCAGAGTGGCAAGATACAAAATTAACACATAAAAATCAGTAGCCTTTCTATATATAGAAGACAAACATTCAGAAAAAGACATCAGAGAAACTGTCCCATTTTATATAATCTCAAAGAAAATCAAATTCCTTGGAATATCACTAACCAAGGTACTGAAAGGCTTATATAAGGAAAATATTGAAACTCTCAAGAAGGAAATTGAGGAGGATGTGACAAGATGGAAAGACATTCCATGCTCATGGATAGGGAGAATCAATATAATAAAAATGGCAATCCTGTCAAAAGCGATCTACAGATACAACACAATGCCAATAAAAATCCAAAACTCTTTCTTCATAGACATCTAAAAAATAATCTCAAAATTTATTTGGAAGGGCAAAAGACCTCAAATAGCTAAAATTATTCTAAGCAAAAAAACCTACTCAGGAGATATCACCATGCCTGACTTCAAAACATACTACAAAGCCATAGAAACTAAAACAGCATGGTACTGGCATAAAAACAGACAGATCAGTGGAACAGAATTGAAGACCTAGCTTTAAATGGAAGTAACTTCAGTTATTTGGTCTTTGACAAGGGTGCCAACAATGTATGCTGGGCTAAAGATAGCATCTACAAAAAATTGTGCTGGACAAATTGGATAAACTTGTATAAAAATGAAAATAGATCCACCCCTTTCATCATGCACTAAAATCAACTCCAAATGCATCAGAGACCTCAATATTAACCATACAACCCTAAACACCTTGGGAGAAATAATAGGAGGAACCCTACATGAGATAGGATTAGGGATTAACTTCCTGAGCAAATCCCCAGTAGCCCAGGAAGTGCAACATTCACTTAACCAATGGGACCTGATCAGGGTCAAAAGCTTCAGTACAGATAAAAGCACCATACTCAAAGCCAATAGACCACCTTCAAACTGGGAGATGATTTTTGCCAGCTACAACTCAGACAGTGACCTAATTTCCAGAACCTACAGAGAACTCAAAAAATCAATAATAAGAACTCAAACTGGTCCCTCACAAAATGAGGCACTGATCTCAACAGAGAATTCACAGAGGAAGAAACACATATGGCCTTTACTCACATGAGAAAGTGCTCAGCATCCTTAAGCATCAGGGAAATGCAAATAAAAACCACAATGAGATTCCACCTTACTCCACTCAAAATGACAATCATAAAAAAAAAACCAACAACAGTACTTGCTGGCAATGATGCTGGGAAAAAGGAACCCTCACTCAGTGCTGGTGGGAACTTGTTCAACTGCTATGGAAAGCACTGTGGAGACTCCTCAACAGAATGGACATAGAGCTACCAATGGACGCAGCTATCCCTCTAGTAGGCTACCTGCAAGATGTCACATCTCAGGATAGAGACGTTTGTGCAACTATGTTTATAGCAGCACAATTCACGATAGCCAAGAATTAGATTCAACCAAAATGGCCTTCCATGGAGGAATGGGTAACAAGGCTTTGGGATATTTACAAGATGGAATTCTATTCAGCTGAAAGAAAAACTGACATCGAAATTTAGGGAAAAATGGTTTGACTTGGAGCACATCCTACTAAGCGATCTCTCAAAAGAACATGGAGCCAAACACCGCATATTCTCCCTCATATGCGGTTCCTAAACATGTTAACCGTAAACTCTATGTAAACCAGTAGAAAGAAGTGATAGGTTATGAATGAGGGTTAGGGAGTGGGGGGGAGGGGAATGACTTAAGTATGAGGCTAAACCACAATGGGTTCAAAATTATAAAATCCTCATGAGCATACTGCAATCTATTGAGCAAGTAGTGGGCATCATCTGGCCAGAGGGGCTGTGAATAGAAGGGGAGAGAGTCTAAGCCAGTGAAAAATTGATCAGTCTGGCAACTCCTGGTCCCAGTTACCAGCTCCTTCCCCCACTGAGCTGTTGACCAAAGTGACCCATGAGGTCCCAAAAACAAGACGGGATTCTGTTAAAGCTCTTGAATGCCCACCCCAGGCCTGAGGCAAGATCCCATTGATGAAGAAAACACAGAAAACCATCGATCAGCACCAAGAGACCCTGTGAGGTCCAGAATGGTATCCAGCCCCAGATGGTAGTCAGTGTGCTGCTGGAAGGCACTGCATAAGCTGCCAAGGGAAGCTGATCAATGACAGCTGGAGTAAACAGAGACCACTGGCATGAAACACAGTCTGCTGCTGACCACACTTCCTACTGGGAGAGAACAGCCAACCAAGAAGGAGCACTTGTGCAATGGAGGCGCCAAAGCCTGGGGGAGACAATCAACAGCTTCTAAATTTGGCCAAATCTTCCACTTAGTGAGGGGGAGCCCTTAACCGGAACTGGGGACTTAGGGCGATTTGCACTGAGAGCCGGACTCTGGGGCCCCCAAGGAGAGATGCACTATGTGAGAGATTGACAGAGAGGCTACTAAAAATAGAATCTAGCTAATTCAGAAATGTGTATCTTAGTTAACCTATACTGATCTCACTCTCCGATGGAGATTCTGTTTGCATCTTTCAGAACGCTGCAAGAGAGCTGTGGCTCATCCAACCCTACCAACGAACCGCAGGCCGATAGCTGACATCCTGGCAAGAGATGAGTCACCCCAGACATACCGTGGAGGATCCATATGGCACCCCGCAAAGAAGGATGAGATGAGCAAGTGACCCATAGCCATAGCCATTCAGCCAACACAGGATAAGCCAGTGAGACAGACACCAATGATTTTCGACACAACCTAAAACAGTAGTATAGAAACCCCTAAGTTTTCAACAATAAAGCAGCCTTGATATTCACCCACCACATCTCAGGGAACTGAGCAGAAGAGGGGGTGGAAATATTGTGAGAGCCTTGGTTGGGTAGAATATCCAGAGACATGGCCCCCCTCAGTAGCAACATACTAGGGCCGGCGGAACCATGCTGACTACTAGACTATCCATGGCCCCCTGTCCCAAGGACTGATCCAGACGGCCCACGGAAGAGGATATCCAGCTGATTTGGGATGGGGGAGAGGGGCATTTGGGAACTAGGGATACCACTCATTATTTGCCCATTAAATATTTTAACTTATTATGGACAATTTTAAAAATTGAGAGAGATGCAGGCAATGCTAAGAGAATTTACATGGATTAACAAAAGCTAATTTTTAAGTCATTACCAGATTTAAAATAATTTTCTCAGGCAAGTGTCTCTAGAGTTCTTATCAGTTTCTGAAAGTATCCTGCTATGTGTAAATATGTCCTCTATCTATATCCACTAAAATGCAAGGTGCAGAAGGCTTCAGAACTTATCCAGAAGTAGCTGGCCCTAGCTAAATATTGCCTTAGTTTTCTGCTGAATGAATCAATGACTCTTTCCGTGTTTTTTTTTTCTCTGAAAGACAAAGGGAGAAGTACTCTCATTCATGTTGTTCTGGCCAGAAACTCAATTTGGCAGGAATCCCATTTTCTTAACAGGGCATTACTGGGACAATTATCACAACATGGGATACTTGCAGGACCCGTGGCCAAATCACTCTGGCAAAACAGTCCTGCATGAAGAGGAACTCTGTGGTGAGAATTAAGAATCCTGGACTCTGGTACTGCTTTGTTGGCTGAAAGACCATCTCTTATCACCTATCATCAGAAAAGTTTATTTTTAGGTCAAGCTTTGCAATTCTAACAGAGAACATGATCTACATGGCTGTGGTGCTTTCTGATCTATGTGGAATTGGTAGAATACATTGCATAGTTCATAGGACTCAAGAAGCAGAAGTAAACCCTGTTTCTCATACTGAAATAACTTCTCTTATCCCAGAGAACTTAAGCTGGTCTACCTGAGTGTTCATACCAGCTCTGTAGTTACTCAGAATCACAGATCTGTAGATCAGAGAGAAACTTTAGAAATTATCTAACTTAACCAGAGTAATTTACAATCAGAAACAAGCACAGTAAAGCCAGAGACAAATTAAAGGGGTGACACAGATCAGATCACAAAGGTTTTGTGAGCTGAACTGAGCATCTGGGTTTACCGTATTGGAAATGGGAGAGGCTTTCAGTGCAGATTAACCAAACCACATATCTGCTTTTGGAAACTCCACTAGCACAAGCTTAGGCAGCTGATGAGTGGCAGGCCTACAAAGAACACTTCCAGAACTAAAGTCCAAAACTAATGCTCCTTTTGGCCTCTGGTCTTGGTCTCCAGACTAAACTCAGAGGCTGTGAGCACTAAAGCGGCTTCATTGAGTTGAGCCCAGGAGCTGCCCACCTTACCCCTTGGTTGACGCTAAAGCTGATTTTCCTAAAGCATAGCATATTTCTACAGCTCCTGCATTTATCTCAATTTTACCCTGTAAAAGGATTAGATTAGCATGTTAATGAACACTATTGCCTTCTTGCTCAGCCAATACAATCTCAAAGTCACGCAGCTCAATGTAGATCAGGGCAGGCTGTTGCTAAATCTTGGCTCACCAGCTGTGAAATACTGACTTGGCAAAGTTGGCAAGGAGATCAATAACTTAACTCACAAACCAGGAAATAGGATAAGTTCTGAGAAACGTAATTCTGGAATGAGATTTGAGAGCAATATTTGGAAAGATAACAGTATTTTTAAGTTAAAATTTGCAAGTATAAATAGGCTTTTCAGTGAAAAAAAATCTGAAAAAAATAAACTATCATTTACAAATAAGCCACTATAAAAGTAATTACCAGCAATGGTGTGTTTTAATGTCAGTGACATTAATGAGATTATTTACCAATATATAGCTACAATGCATAACAACTAAATTCACTGAATGCATGATTAAAACATATGAGTTTTTCTTTGTCATCTCAGAATAATGATCATGAATTTGCTTCCTTCATTTTTTTAAGATTCATTCATTCATTGTAAGTTATACGGTACATTTTATAAGAATAGGAGCTCTGGTATCATATCAATTTGCTTGGTCTCTTTTGTATGTATATGTGTGTATGCATATTTGTATGCCTGTGAACTCACCTGTGTGCATGGGTACACATTTGTGACTCTGCATGTAGAGGCTAGAGGTCAATGTTGTATCTTCCTCGATTGCTCTCACCCTTATTTGCTTGAGACAAATATCTCACAGAACCCAGAGGTGATGCATTTGGCTTGATAAGCTAAACAGCAAGCCCTGGGGATGCTCCTGTCTCTGCCTCCCCAGAACCAGGATTGCAGGAATATGCTACTATACCCAGCTTTTTTGTGGATGCTAGGAGTAGAAAATCAAGTCCCTATGCTTGTGTGGCAAGCATTTCACTTACCATGACACTTCCCCAGTGCTTTTATTACGCATTTGTATTTAATTATTTATTTATGCATGCATATGTATGTGTGTGGACAGTTGAGAATGTATGCATGTGGCCAAGAGTTCATGTTGGATGCCTTCCTTGGTTGCTATCTACCTCATTTAATGAGTCAGGGTTTCTCATTTGAGAACCAGCTTCCCCCCAGGATGGGGGGGGTCTCAGATCCCCAGTCTTTTCCTTCCAGGATTACAAGCAGGGTATGACACCTACCTGACATTTATGTGGCTGCTGGGGATCTAAATATTGGTCTTCACACTTGTTTAGCAAGAACTTTATTTACTGAGCCATATATTTGCAAACTATTAAGACTAACAAAAATCCATATTTGTTAGTCTTAATGCAATATATCGTGTTTTCTTGGGCTTGGGAATCCCAAATGAGAAAGGGAGAGAAAAAAGAAAGAACTGGAGAGAGAAAAAGAGGAAAAGAGAGGGAGAAAGAGATAGAAGGAATATTTGAGAGAAGACTAAGTATAAATAAAAATAATACTTATAGAAAAAATAGAATTTAGAGCAAAGTACAAATGTAATTTATCCATATGCAGCTTCCTAAATTCTTGCTGTGTCCATGGTCCTAACCTAAACACTATTTGCAAAATCTTGAATCAGACTCACTTGGTGTCTAATTCTTTTTTGCAAAAGAGACATATAATAATAATAAAGATGGGAGTCTGATCAGGATAGTGCCATCTGGAAAACAAAATGAGGTCCAAACTTAGTCTTATAGGCAAGGAGATATGGAATCTAGCACAGGGATATGGGAGAAGCAAAGTTATCCACGTGAGAAGGGAAAAAAGGGATCACACCGTGTAGTCCCATCAGAAATTAAGAGACTGAATGAAACAGGCAAACTGTGTGTACACACTGGAAACTGAGAGAAGTTGGAATGCTTGACACATTAAGTGTAGCTGGTAAAGTAAGCATGTGCATTTTGTGTGGAGACCTTGTAAATTATGTGAAAGTCTGATAAGTGTTTATTCGCTGATCTTATTAATTTTAATATGTCATATACGTTTGGTATAAAATTTAAAATATCAAAAAAATAAAATATCCCTTACAGTGTTCATTGAAGATAAATCCGAGTCCACATCACTTAGTTCTCTCCTTCCTAAGCTCTGACACACCAACAGTAATCAATTTCTTGAGCAGTGTTCCAGATAGAACCTATAAATGTGTGTTCATGTGCGCCTTTCCTCTGATGGATGGTGAGCAGGGGAACACAATGATTTTAATTCCTAGGTGAGATTTTTTCACTGCAGAGAGGCGCATGGATCAGAGAAGAGTAAAACTGGAAGCTAGGATGAAGTTCACTTAGTTCTGGCATTTACAATAGCATAATGTGGAGGTGAAATGCCCACTGGAAAAAAACACATGGGGTGTAAAACTGCTTGTACTCTGGAGCTGACTAGATGCGTGGAGATTTAGGAAAGAAGCTTGCAAGGATGAAGTCCTATTTCAGCTGATCAACTGTACTGCGAGGGAAATGGAGGAGTGCGTTTCAGTTATAAAGAACAATGTTATTAGATATGCTTATTTGATGTGTTTCTGATAGTAGATGTGGTGAGATGTGTGGGTCTTGATATCACTCAGGAAGGAGAACTGAGTTGTCAGTCAAAATTTGAAAGTCATATGAAAAAAGAAGGTCATAGTGTTTGTTATACAACATCACCCTGGAAGAGGGCATGATGAGGGCACAAAGTTTACATGGAGCTCTGGACAACTTGAGCTTTTAAGGTGTTGGTAAAGAGACCGAGAAGGATTGCTCAGAGAGGTAGCAATAAAACTAATGCAAGAAAATAGTGTCAGCCACCACTTTCTATATCTGTGGAAATTCCTACCTCCACAAAATAGAAGGCATAGGTCAAAATTTTAATATGCTTCGAAGCTGGTATATATGCTTGTGTTCTTGAACATAGGGCCCAGGAGAACTTTTATAAAACTTTAATTCAGAAAGGAACTTTATAACTAAGCGAGGTTGTGAAATGTTCAGTAAACATGTTGGAGAAGGCATTCAGCACTCTGGGAGGCAGAAGCAGCTCTGGGGTCCTGTCCTGGGTGTCATTGGAGAACAGCAGACAAGATTGATGTGAGATGCAGGGTGATACAGAGAGAGGGGTTAGCGGGATTTGTACTCAGAGATATGTGCTGGCTTGCCTGAACTAAACCTGGCTTCTCACACACATGATAAGCTTTCTCACATCCTTCAATTTAGTCCTTTCCTGCTTAAATTGCAGAATGTATTCTGTTATTTATGTCTCAGAAGTCTGGTCCACATAGCGCAGTATAATCAAGACAAAACTGTTTATCAATGTTTCAAGGAGGGAGTAACGAAGAACATTAATTGTTGCTTATGGATCGAACAAGATGTAGAATGAAACATATCTAACCATACAGAAGCTACTGGGGACTCCAATGAGAGTAGCAGGGGATATGGGATGAAAAATGTAGACTGAAGTAGGTAAGGAAAAATGACATGAAGGAAATGAGAGACTAGGAATAAATCATGAAATTCAGAAATGTAAGCTGGGAGATGGCTCAGTGAATAAAGTGCTTGCCGCAATTTCAGATCACCAGACTTCCCATAATAGCTACAAGGCATAGAGGGCTTCTGTAATCCCAGAATGCCTAAGGCAAGAATAGAGGCCTGCCCACACTTATGTGATGAAAACTGCATAAACAAACCAATGAGGTAGAAGGCAAATACTGACACCTGAAACTTATCCTCTGACTTCCACATATGTACACCTAAGCGCATAAACAAGAGCACATACAACATACATATACATCACACACACATAAATGCATGCATGTGTGCATGAGAGAGACACAAACAATATAACTATAGAAGGAGGAAAAGAATTAATACCCAAGTTCTAAGAGTTGTGGGCTTAAGGGAGAATCTAAGAAAGTTAAATGTGGAAGGGAAGGGACCTAGAAGCTAGAAACTGAGTTTGAGGGAACAATGGAGTTATGAAGGCAGGAAGAGATAAAGTAAGATTTCAGATGGACCCATCAGTCATGTTAGATGGGTTCCCATTCTGTTAATGTTAGGAAGAAGGAAGAAAGGGTGAGGGTAAAGTATGTGAGTGTATGAAATGGAAGCAGAACATTGAAGAAGTTATTGTTTATTTCTCTTTTCTTCTTAGAGAAGCTATCCACAGAGAGTAAGAGAATGTGTGGCTTCCTGGGAATAGTACATATTGAAATAATCATTGTAGAAGTGAGGTAAACTGACCTGGGATGTACAATACCATTTCTAAGCAGAGGGCAGGGACCTGCCAGGGTGAGCAAATAAGAACCCATGTACCTATGTGGACCACCAAGTTATATTTTAAAGATATATATGTGACTGTGTATGTGGATTGTAGAAGACAACCATGGGTGGTGTGTGTGACGTACATCAGGAATGAAGTATACTGCTTTGTAAACAATAACTAGTTCTGAACCCCAGGGAATCTGTCTGTCTATTTATCCGGCACTGGGATTACAAATGTGCACCTCCACACCCAGCATTTTTATGTGGTTTCTGGCTATTGAACTTAAGTCCTCATTTGCAAGGCAAGCACTTTACAGCTGAGCTAACTCTCCAGCTATGATATTTCAGTTTTTATAGTATACTGTATGCATTAAATGTCAGCCTTCATTATGACCCTGTGATCTAGAGAGAACAGATAGTTAGCTCCTTTCAGAGCCAAAAAATCCTGATGAGGTTAAAAAAATTCCCCAAATGTCATTTATATGATTGGCAAATCTGGAATAGAATCAGTCATGATGACACATGGCTCCTTCACAATCTGGTGCCTTCCGCTACAGTTTAATATGGTAACTCAGACTAAAGACTCTGTAGAAAATGCCAGAATATGCATGCTTCCCTTCCCCCCTTTGCTTGCTGTTCTCTGACAGTCTAGAGTGGATTCACACTTCAAAGCCCCCATGAAGTCCCAGTTCCTCCATCGTCTTTGCCATCAGTCTACCCCTGCCTGACTAGTTCATGTTTACTCATGGCTGAGTAGCAACTGTCATGACTGCATCTTACTGTCTTGACACTAAGGAGCAGGCAGGCTCATTTGAACAACTGCCTTGTGCTGGATGTAAAAATTCATCAAAATGAATCACAGTCTTTATAAGAATGCAGAACATAATTTTTAAATATTAAAAACTACTTAAAAATATGTATGTGTTTTGCCAGAAAATAAGTCTTCCAGTCCTAACTATCCAAATTGCTACACATTCAGATAATAAATTACTTCAACATTCTATCAATGTTGTCACAAAAGATGTGGGGCCGTCTGATTCCCACTTGATTACGGGTGTGTAAATCCTTGACTAAAACTGTGAATTTGACAATTTTAATTGATGTCAATTGGGAAGGATGACCCTGCAACAAATTGGTATACATATATGACAATTTAGTTGCATTTTATCTCCCTCACTCTTATATTCAAGGTAGAAACAACATTATAAACCTATTTTATGACTATTCTTCATACTAAAGAAAAATGACTAGTAGGACATTTTTAATGGAATAAAGATGTCTTGTGTTTAAAGTAAAATGATTGTCTTCTTAAATATTATTAAAATACTCATGATTATTTTTGTATTATGTCAATCAAAAAGAGATGTAATTTAAACCATAAATATAATGTTCTTGCCTCTTCAGAAACACCTCATGTCCAGTGAAGGCAATACCAATTTCCGAATTTTCCCTGCATCTAAATACACAGGACTCATTTTGTTATAGAATAGTTATTGGCCCAACCAAGTCCCCCCTTTCCATCATATAAATAAACTCTTAGTCTTCTCTGCAACATTCATGTTATGGATCTCTGCTTCCCACAATCCAGTTATTTTTGCTTTCCCAAACTTGCTCGTATTTTTAATACACTCATAAATAATGGAATAAACATGGCCTCCAACCTGCAGCACTGACCATGTTGTTTTGTGTTGCTTCACAGCTTTGTCAGTTTTCAGGACCAATGAATCAGCTAGACCTGTTACATTTGATAATATGTCTACATTTCTAGCTGTACTATTTATCTGTCATCCATATGCCTAAGCATCCATTCTCTTCTTTAAACTATTTTTTAAATTATTTGATAATAACCTTACTATTACATTCAATTTGATTCTTCTTTTTGAAATCTATTGAATATGAGAGAGGAAGAGAATTATAAAAAAAACGTTAATAGCTCATTCCCAACCATCAATTCTTAATTATATTTAGCACATTAACAAATAAAGTTAGAATATGTGATTTGGATTTCTTTGAAGGTAAGTTAAAGCTGCTATTTTAATTTTATGCCTGCATACTCGACCTTCAACCTAATATCATGGTATGAAAATTATTATTTATTTGTGTGTTTGTGTTCTTGGGTATGTGTGCAAATGGCTGTCTGTGCATGTGGAAGTCAGGGGTTGATGTTAGATATCTTCCTCAATTATTCTCTTTTGTATTTTTAAAGTATTTTTACTTATTTATTTGTAAGCAAAGAGCGACAAAGAGAGACAGAGAAAGAATGAGCATGTCAGGGCCTCCAGCCACTGTAAACTGTATTTTTGAGACAGAATCAAATAATAGGAGCATACACTGAGTGGGGATCAGTCACATAAAACCATATACTTTTTCTTTATATAGTTTAAACCTGTGATTCTGAACTAGAGTGATTTTGCCTGCCTGGGGACATTTGGCAAAGTTGAGACAACTGTTTGTTATCACAAATGGAATGCACACAACCAGAGGTGTTTTACTGGCTTTGAGTGGCTGGAGACCACAGATACTGCGAAATAACTCACCATGCACAGGATAGTCCTCACGATAACGACTCATCTGGTCAAAATGGCAACAGAGCATGATTGAGCAACTTATATTTAAAACCACTTTGATATGTATGTCAATTGAATTATTCATCTTCCTAGGTAGGAACATATTAATTAAGAGCTTAAAATACTTACATTTTTTTAAAAAAAATCTTGGAATAAGGTCATTATAGAACTAGTCTTGAATAGTCCATTTCAAACATTCATGTGAATAAGCATTGTCTTTGAAACATGGAGAAACGTGAAGACCCTGGGTTATTAAGGAGAATTAAAGAGGCACCCAGCATGTGCACTTCGAACAATCTCCAGTGAATCTGATGCAGTCTGACCAACACTCTAAGAAGCAATGTTTGAAAATCAAATTTTGTATTGACATTGACGAAAATAAACTGAGTGTGAACACTGAAATTTCTATCCAGTTGAGCATATGGCTGAAAACATGTTGGAGAGATACCAATTTATTAAGGAGATAAATAATAAAATTAAAGCAAATCTCTTCAATTTAAAAACATTTTTGGCACATATGCAAATATAGAGTATGTGTAATGTGTAATTTGATGTATGTGCAGTGTATTCACATGTGTGTGTATGTGTGTGTCCTGTGCAGATGGGTGAGGAGGACATGGCAGAGTGGGCTGCCCTTATATATTTGCTTATTCATCTGGTTCCCTCCCTCTCTATAAACCCCAGACATCCTCTGGACTCTGCTATCCACAGAACTTGTGTTTCAGATATGCAGAGCCTTGTGCAGCCATGTACTTGGGTGCTGAGGAGTCAAAGCTGAGTGGTCTGGAACCCTCTCAGGCCATCACACACACAGAGACAACATTCTTTACTGCTAAGCCATCTTTCCAGCCCACGTTCCTCCAAATTCTGCATGTATAGGAATCACCTGGATATTCTGTTACCATGTTGGGCCCTGTGTGGAGTACCTAATTTTAAAAAAGAAGAAAACTGCCAAGAGGCTAAAAACAAAATTACTAATTTCAACAAGGTCCAAAATCATCTATTACAATTTTCCTTTTCATTCTCATATGGAAAATGACATAGATCTCACACATTTACTTCTGTTAAAAGTCATTTCCATGAAAACAGAAGCTTCATGGGAAAGATTCACACTGGATGCCTGGTATGTGGTTTGTGATCAGAAGGTACTAGGAATAAATGACTGCCTGACAAAGATTCTCTGTATTAAGCCTGATGAGAGAAGTCAATCCAAAAACAAATTCCCAAGAGACTATAAACACACCACAGAGAGAAGAGAGCTAATTGACAACTGAAGCTATTACTTCTTCTCTATATAGCACCTAAAGCAATCAGAAACTCCAAACAGATTAGATATGCATAGTTTTGAGAAATATATGCTTATGGGGTGCATGTCAGCTTCCACAAGTCACCAAGATTGGTTTGTAGCATTGATTACTTCTTCAACTTGCTTTGAGAAAGCATACCTCAGAAATTCAAAAAACTTTCCTCTATATCAGGTTTAATTTTAAAATGTGAAAGTTCCTCTCATATTAAAAAAATGCTTCGTTTTTTAAAAAAGTCCCTTTCTTCTGATTTGAATATTCTTATGGTGTTCAAGTTTTCAACCAAGTGGAATTTTCTTTTGAGCTGAAGAACCAGCCTGCAAATGTAAATGAAGCTGTAAGAAATGCTCAGATAAGTTCAAGTGTAGCTGTGTCATTTGGAAGGGTTTTTTAGGACTCCCACACTGCAAACTGAAGTTCCCAAAAAGAAAGATATACCAATGTTAAAGATTCTACAAGGCTGATTGACTAGACTTAAGGGGTTGCGGACAGTTGGGGTGTTGCAGAATCAGAGCCAAATCTTCTTTGACTAGCTTTTCTTCTATAAAACGACTCATTGCCCATCTCCGTGTCTGACCTAGCATCTCTTTGATGACCTGATAAAACCTATTGGAATGTTTAACTTACCAGGCAAATAGTTTTTATCAGCCCAAAAGCCAAGAATGTCATTGAGGTAAACTAGCATAGAGACTCAAGGCAACTCTCCTTGGAAAAAAGTGCCCTCCCCTTCCCACTAGGGCAACACCAGCTCCACTCCTCCCCAGCCAGTTCAGAGTGATTTATGGTCAGGAACTGTGGACCCCTGCTGAGAGGCATGGAGAACACAGGGTTAAAGGAAAGTTGAGACCTGCCTGAAACCCCAATTATCTCATCCTAAGACTGGCATCTCCTTCCCTCCCTAAACTCCAGCCACCTGGTGGGCCCAGAAAACCCTGATAAGTGCAGGCACATCAAGGCCTGAGTTTACTGGAGTTCACATAATTCAGCTATAAGGTGATAACAAGGCCCAGGCAACAAAAAAGTCCCTCTAGCTTATCTATGCAGCTGGCCCCTAACAATCCTTTCATGAAACATTCACAGACCTCCCTGCCCCCACCAATCTCCTTGCCGCTTATGCCCCTGCCCCTCCTTTTCCCTCCTGCATAAAAGGAACTTTCCCCTATCTAATAAACAAGCTCTTCACTGCAAGTGTCTCCTGAGAGTTCTTCCTCTTGTTGGCTCACCACTGTCCCAAGACTCTGTCCACCCAGCTGCATGGATGAACTGGGGTGTTAGTGTAAAATGACCACCCAAGTAATCCATGGACAACAAGGAACTATCCCTTGAAATGAGAGATAAGCAAGGCTAGATTAAATCAATTCTTGGCACTGACCCAGCCAAGGCCAGTATGTCCTTGAAGTACCTGTCAGGGTACAAACCTATTTATCATTCTAAGTGTGTATACATGGTGATGCATGCATACATATATTTAAAATTATAGGGTGTACAGTATACCCACAGATCATCCAAAGTTATATAGCAATTCAACTGTTCATCAGGATAAGAACCCATCTAGTTCCTACCCCTGGGAATCAGATCCACCCCCTTGCCTGTCTAAACTCATTAAAAAGGACCCTAAAAAGAACCAGGATCTTTGAAACCAACTTGTCAGAGTCCGCCATTTGCTAGCGACATCTTCCTTTTCCTGTTTCCTTCTCTTCTAAATGATAAAGTCACCCAGAAACTAGAACCCCTATGAATAATGGAGACCTTGCCATTATATCACCAGGTAATAAGTGAAATCTGTAGCAGAGTTGTCCTGCTTTGCTATAACCTGTTTAATTGATGTTCTCAACATTGTATTTGGAAAATCTCTGTGTGTGTTTCTTTTTCTCTTTTAGAGATCATAACTGTGATGGTTAATTTTATGTGAAATAACAGAGCCATGTGGTAACCAGACCTTGGGTCAACATTACTCTGGTTTCACTAACCATAGTGTGTTGGGATTGGAATAGCATTTGAGTGAGTACACAGAGTAGAACATATGGCACTTTTTCAAATGTGGGCAGATCTCATCCAATTCATTCAAAACCTGAGTCTTCAGTGGGTGCTTCAGGTTCTCAAGTCTCAGGCAAACACCAAACTAAAACATTTATATCTCATATATATGATGATAATTATATAAGAATACAATGATATGATAATGCTATGATATGATAATAATTATATATATGCCACACTAGTTTCTTCTGGCTTGCCCATTGCAGATTGCATCTCTTGGAAGTTTTATACTTCCACACTAATATAAGCCAATTACTTCCAATAAGAAGTCACATTGGTTTTATTCTCTGGCTTGATTATTGAACTATTTTAAAACAAATTTTATCACAACACTCCGCAGTCATCATTCACTATGGTTTTGAAAGCT
Organism: Zapus hudsonius; assembly: GCA_004024765.1. Taxonomy (NCBI): domain Eukaryota; kingdom Metazoa; phylum Chordata; class Mammalia; order Rodentia; family Dipodidae; genus Zapus; species Zapus hudsonius. The sequence goes on along the minus strand of PVHP010013825.1, from coordinate 15,766 downwards.
ACAATGTTGGTTATTTATTCCTGCACTTGCCTGCAAAGCCTAAAGACCCAGGTTTGATTCATCATACTATTTCATCTGAAGTACCTGGGTGCTGACATGACATGAGTTACTGCTTTATGTTTAGTTAAATGATCTTGGACAAGTCCCTGTATTTCCAATTTCTTCAGTTTTCTCAGCTATAATAAGGAGACTATTGTCATGCCTCTGAAGAGTCACAGAGTTGCTAGTAGACAGCATTGTTTTTATATTACAGCCCCACTGACAGCCTGTGGCAGGAAAGAATACACTAGAGAAAAGAACACAGCAAGCACTTGATTTTCATTGAGTTGTGGTTCTAGTACTTTTTACATGGGCTGGATTACCCTCAGGTGTAACACAGGAAAGGAAGGTGAAGAGGTACATCATTAGTGTAGCACAGTGTGAAACAGACGAAAGTGGGTGAGGAGAATAATATTTCTTTTGATGTGAAGGGGAAATAAAAATAGATATGTGAATTGGATTTTTAAGCAAAATAATTCATAGTTTATGTTTGCTAGGTTGCCATGGCTGAGCCATAGCAGGTGTTAAATGAAGATCCCTCTCCTTCATACTCCCTGGCATATAAGCAGCTTCTGCATACCAAGCTTTCATACTTGAGTCAGTTTCAAAACTGTAGACAGAATTAAGATCTTAGATAAAAATGTGGAATGCTCAGTAAAAGAAATGATAGACAGGAAAAATTCTTTGACTTGGGAAATATTTTATATACACATGCATTTAATAATAATCTATTATTTAATATATAAAATGAATATTACTAATTAATTTAAAATGAATATTACTAATTAATTTCCTTGTGTTAAAATACTTTTAAAATTAAGTTCTGAACAATTTAAAATACACCTCTCTTTCACTACATATATCAATATTACAACTGAACTTTCTTATGTACAATCTAATCATACTTCAGTAAATTCGATGCTATTCCTGAATTGCTCTGGAATGCTGAAATAGATTAAAGGTGCCCATCTCTCTCTCCAATATAGTTCTTCAAAGAGCTTTTTTCCACCTATAGGTCTTAGCCATGCTGGCTCATCCACTCTGGAGACCCCCTTCTTTCCTTCATAGCTAAGTGACTTGACATACCTTTCAGAACTACACTCTTTTTCAAGCAAAATTTCCCCTAACTCTTTCACTGGATCTCCTAGAGCCTACTTCTCTCTCAGAGTACTTGTGACCTTTTCAGTGAAATGCTCTTTGACTTCATGATCAGGTTGCTTGAAAGAGTAATAGTCATGTGTTTCTCCTCCATTTAATGCTCACAGCTAGCTCTAGACTTGCAAAATAGCAGTATTCCTCAAAAATCTGAGAAATGAATAAATCAACCCCAACATTAACCAATGCTTTGGTAACCCAGAACTAGCAAACTGTAGCAAAAATCAATACTCTCAATTACAGGTGTATCATTAACACATCCCTATATATTTTATAAGTGAAGTTTATGTTACTTATAAACTCACTTTTAGTGTATAACGGCAATGCTAACTTTTTACAGGATCAGAGCACTACAAGACCAGAGGCCAGTAAGTGTCATGTAACACTTCATAAAAGCTAAAAATACATATTGATTCTAAAGAGTCAAAACACCCTCAAAGTTAGCAACAATGATAGAAGAAAAAGAAGACCTAATTTGATAAGAATATTTTCTAAATTGCTGGGTATATAGCTCAGTCAGTAGAGTGCTTTCTTAGCAATCCCGAGGCCCTCGGTTTGATACCCAGCACCACATAAAGGAGGTATAGTGGTGCAGGCCTGTAATCACAGCACTGGAGAGGTGGAGGAAGAAGAATAAGAAGTTCAAGGTCAGCAAGTTTGAGGCCAGCCTCTACTACAGAAGACTGGTCTCAATAACTAAAAGGAAACAATATTAGAAGTCTTCACTGATAAAAAATGTCAAGATCAAGGGATGGGAAAATGGGTCAACAGTTAAAGGTGCTTGATTGCAAGTCATTGCAAGGCTTGGGTTCAATTCTCAAGCCATCCTCATGAGCCAAATGACAAAAGTGGTACAAGCATCTGGTATACATTTGCAGTCTCAAGAAACCCTGGAGTGCCCCCCAAACATATAAATAAATAAATAAATAAATAAAATTTTAAATGTCAAGAGCTCTATAATAAAACAAGTCTTTCCATCATTTTCTTAAGTTTTGAAAATTGTAACTTTAAATAAGTAACATAAAGTTAAAAAACATTTTTCACCATGTGTTCAAGATAAAAATAACTGCCAATATATGCTACATATGAACTTGCAGACAAAAACTAACTGAATCTTCATGATTAAACCAATACTAATATGGTACATTGGTAAATGACTTACACAAAGAATATAATCTGAATCTCCAGCTTCTCTCCTTAGAATATGTCCTTATTACCATCCAGGGCAAGACCAAGCATTGTTCAAACTACAAACTTCAGCTCCTCTGGAGCTTCTTATCAACTCCACATCACTGTATAACTATTAGCAGCCACCTTTAAAGCACAGCACAAATTAGTCTCCTCTCCTTCGCCTTCTCTGTCTCCATCCTAGTTCAGGCCACCACCATCTTATCCTAGACAATGTCAGCAGCTCTCACTGTTCTCCCTGCCAATATTCCTACCCACTTCACCCAACCTTATATAGTGCATCCACCACACTGTAGCCACAGCCACCTTTTCCCTTGTGAACACAAGAATGTCAACTTAAAGCAGAAGTCGGAAATCCTTACAGACCTCTTACGTGATCTGACCAGCTACCTCTCCAACAAAATCTCCAAGTTTATCTTCTCTATTCATTGCCCTTCTTTCTGTTTCTGGAACATCCCAAACTTGTTCTCACTTAAAGCCTTTCCATTTGTTGGTTCTGGCTGAAATGCTCTGTGCCAGATCTTTAAATGCCTATTTCCTTATCATGAATTCTCATTCAACCACAACCCAAAGCTGAGTGTTCCATCTAAGTGAGCCCCCAATTGTCTCGGAAACATCATCCTCTTTCACTGTTTGCCTATTAATTTCCATTAGTTGCAATTAACTTCTCCATTTCTTTGTATATACGTATTTATGGGTGTGCATGTATGCATACAACATGTATGTGAAGACCAGAGGACAATCTTAGGTGTTTCCTCAGGTTCCATCCACCCTTTATGAAATAAGATTCTCTCACCAGTCTAGTACTTGCTAAATTGGCTAGATTAGCTTTCCAGAGAACCCCAGAGATTACCTGTCTACAACTTCCCAGCACTGAAATTGCAAGCACTGCCCACCCATCTGGCATTTTTTCATGTGACTTCTGAGGCTCAAACTTAGGTCCTCATGATTAAAATATAGGCAATTTACTGACTGAGCTATCTAGCCAACCCTACAGTCTATGTTTCTATGGTTACACTTATTCTGTTCCCCTTTCTAGACAGTAAAGCTACACCCAGAATGCAAAGCTGCTTAGCACAGGAACTTACTCGTCCTATCACCCAGAACACCCAAAACTGTTTGTTACATGCCGATGACTCACTACATGCTTACTACATAAATGAATGTTATCAAAATTAAAATAATGATCATAAAATGAAAACTTAAGAAGACATATAAATTTGTATCATATTATACATTAATAATATCAGTGGGTTTATGATAGATTAGGGAGCTCAACCATTAAAATAAAATGCACTATTTTACTGAGAGCTCACCTCTATGTTGCATAAGAATAAAAATCCAATTCTTGCAAAAATAATTTAAAAATGAGAAAGTTTAAATAAATTTGAATTCATTTGAAGGAAAGCCTAATTCCAAAATGGATGGTCTCTTTAGGACTGAATAAGAAGCCCTGAAAGGAATAACTTGTTCTGAAGGTCAATTTTCAAAATGAATACTAATTGTGTGTGTTTGTGTGTGTGTGTGTGTGTGTGTGTGTGTGTGTGTGTGTGTGTGTGTGTGTGTGTGTGTGTGTGTGTGTGTGTGTGTGTGTGTGTGTGTGTGTGTGTGTCAGTGTGGTGCTCCCATATGTTTGCCTACAGTGGGGAACACTTGCCTATGGTGACCAGAGCATGCTCTTCTGTATGGTCTTGTCTTGAGTCAGAGTCTCTTTACTGATTGCAATGATTCTTGGGTCTCTGCTCCCCTCAGGGGCTGGGGTTACAGATGCATGTGAACAGGTAAAACTTTTTATATTGGATCTGAAATTTTAAACTTGAGTTATCTCAGGCCCCTCAGGCCCTCATGCTTGCATAAGAAGAACACTTAACAGCTGACCCATCTTTCCAGCCCTGAATACTAATTTGTAAGGAAGTAAAACATACTTCTAAAGCTCAATGAAACAGTAGAAATTGGCTTCCCAGCAGCCTCCAGATCATTCTATGGATAAACAGAAGTTGCATGCTTTTGTCTGAGGTCTTCTGTCTTCAATGGCCAATAGCTGTGAGCTTGACTTTGAAAGGGAGAAGTATAAGAACCTCTAAGTACAGAATCCTTCAAATGCTCAATACCACCAACTCAGTGCTTTTAAAAATATTTTTATTTATTGTAGCCAGAAAGACTCAGAGAGAAGGAAGCAGATAGAGTGAGAATATGGGCACACCAGGGTCTCTTGCCACTGTAACAAACTCCAGCTGCATCTGGCTTTATATGGGTACTGGGGAATCAGACCCAGCCATGAGGACTTGTAAGTAAGTGCCTAATGTCATGGGCCTGCTCACTGTATTGGGGCTATCTCTCTACAAGATAAGAAACTACCTTGGAGAGTAGTTAAATTCTTTTAAGCAAATAAGAGATGATTTCCTCTGTTGGACTTATTTACTAAATACCACAGAACATAAAGATAACCACTAAGATTATTTATAGTAGCAAACCAAAATAACATTAGACACTTTGTCTTCCTATTAATTGATTGCCTTTATTACACAACATCGTCTGGGAAAATCTGGCTATAATTCTAACTGCAAGCCACAGTAATCATGTCAATATGTGAGCTATCTGAATATCCAATTAAGAAAAAAAGGAGGCAATTTCATAGCGGAACCATTGTTCTAATTCAAGAAACCAGCCATATTAACTTATTAGTCTGACATATAGCAGAGAGCTGAAAAACTTTAATTTGAAAGATAATTATTTTTAGCTGATTAATTTTCTTCAATTTAATTCACTGCTTTTAATGGGCCATCAACTTGACAACCTGGGAAATTAATAAATTTTGCATGCAGTAATCCTAGGAAATTTATCCAGCCGAGCTACACATCATTCTAGGATTACCTTCACAGTAGGCATTGTCCTCACGGAGAGCTCGAAAACCATCCCGACAGCTGCACACAGCCCTGTCATTCAGATTTCTGCACACAGAATTTTCCATGCAGGTATGTCTCTCAGAACAAAAGTCATAACCTATAAGGAAAAGTAATTTAGGTAAACGAAACTATGACAAATTATTTTACATTTTCAATTTTGAAATTATTTTCTCCAAATATTTTTAAAGCAGAATCATGCACTCTGAAAATCAAGAGTTCCTGCTTCCTACTTCAAGCAAATGATAAGTCTTCATTCATGAATTTTTTAAAGGCTACCTTGTCCCTAATATTCTTTTTGTAGCTCTCCAGATAACTTGAAACAAAGAAACTTTGAGTTTAAAATGAAATATTAGAGTACATATGGCGACCCAATGAGAAGATAATAGAGACATTATCGGTTCCTGTGGATAATATTCACCAAGCCAGAGTGATATGAGCCCATTGTATATGTAAGAAATAAAATACCTTAACATCTTTATTTTTTCTGAACTGTGTTAAAAATGAAACATCTTTTAAATCTAATTTTCACTGAAGATGTGCAAGGAAAACTCTGACTGCTCAAAGGAAAAGTAAATTTTATTATTAATTATAGAAATTTCACAGATCTCAATTTATGATAAGAAAGAAAAATGGGACTTTTATAAACAGTGACACCAATCATGTGCAATTTCTCCGGATTTCCTTCATCTGTCTGAACCCCTTTTCCAAAGATTGTATAAGAGGCTGAAATGAAAAGCATGAACACTGGAATTCATATTTAATGGAAATTACATGATTATATGTCATTCAAAAATTTTTTTAATTGCTGAATACATAAGTTATATATCTAGTTTTAAATTGACTAATGAGTTACTATTTCTGCCCATATATGAAAGAGGGAGATTTCATGCAGCTTAGAAAAAGCTCATCTTTATATTGCCAGGACAAGACTTGACAAAAACAAAGACAGAAGTTCTAAATAAGTTCATCTGATTTGTAACCAACTGAATGTCCACTCTGATCCCTTAGTGCGACTCAGATTAAGTGGTATCTATACTATTTTTGAATATCCCTGCACAGTTAAAATGCAACTCTGACATATAGTAAAATACAATTGATACAATTCTGCAAGCCTTAAGAAGACTAATGTTTTAATAATCCTACAATGTAATCTGAATGGGCTAGAAACACATCAATAGACTGGTCTCTATGAGGAGAAAACAGGTGTGTTAGGACCACGCCAATGATTATAATCCACCTCAAAATCTCTTAGAAGTAACTTCTCTTGACAAGATTCTTCACAATATCATATCTCGGGACTAACATCAAATATTTCGAAGTAAAATTCTCAGGAGAAAAAGATAAACATGCTTTCTCCAGGGTCATTTTATTCTCTTCTTCTTTTAGTAGCTAAATTAAGAGCATATTTTTAAAAATACATTTCACTGTCTTTTTACAATGCCCAAGGGAGAACGCTTTCACATAAAAAGCCATCATTATTATCTATCCCAATAGTTCAGCACATCATCAAACCAAAATTAAAAAGCTTCAAAATCTCACTTCATATATATCCTATATTTAAAAAAAATATTAATATGGTCCATTCTTTAAGGTACACGAAACAATGAAAAGATGGTGCTATACCATTTGCCCAACAAAGAACACTAATGCATGTTGGTATTGGATGAAAGATAGTGCGTCCCAAAGTGCAGTTTATATATGTGCCTGAACATGGAAAAAAAAATACTAGTAGCAGTGGGTTTCTGTTGGTGCACATGCACCTAGAAACAGGGACATTGTTTCATAATACCAATGTGTATAAGTGCAATGAACATTCAAAAACAATGACAATCAACACAACAGTATTGTTAGCTATACACAGGTAAGATCATGAAAGTAGTACTGGAATAATATGGAGCACAGGGATTTTGTAGAAGTGAAAGAATCTACATCAGCTTGGCCTTCCGTATGTGGAAGCTTTTTTGCTTATTACTATGAAGGTGATGACATAATCAAGTGAGTCATCCCAGGCATAGAAGTTAATGGTTGCGTAAACAGAGAATGGGGTGCCAAAGAAGGAGAATGGAAAAGAATGTCGTTAAATATAAATCTATATCTACAGACACTATTCATGTATCTAAGCCAGAATCCTCTCTGTACCATAGAACCTTTGACATGTAGCTTGTTATTAACCTCCTTGTAAGAGTTCTCAAAAAAAAAAAAAAAACAGTGAAAAGCTTTCCTGATACATTCCTTCTGACTTGCTACTCCCAAATATGGCAGGACACCTAGGAGACAGTGGTGGTGGGATGTGACTCAGAGCCAGGCAGTTTGGAGGCTGTTTCAGTGCACAGCTTGGTTTCTGACCACAGGCCAAGTCTCTCATGAAAAGGTCAACACTTCATATTATGCTCTGCCATTGTTAAATGACTTGTTCTTTCAGAGATGTGCGCTGCATTCTTAACGTTGCGCAGCAAGACTGGAAATAATGCCAATTTTTTTTTTACAAACGAATTTGCCACATGCACACAAAGGAAATCTGCAGGAACTCACTGAAAGTTTCAGCCTTGAAAACTGGACTTCCTTTATGAAAATTTGAAAGGCAAAGAAGGTCAAGAGAATGAATTCACATATTTTTCATTTATCAAGCTGCAAAGATGTGCAATCATTATGGTACCAAATGTTTTAAGAGGAGCCAAGTCCAGCAGAGGATGAGATGCATACCAGTAAACACAGCTAGGTAAGAGGTTCAAGCAGGGGACTGAAAATTCAGGGCCAGCCTGGGAAGTTTGACTGGTTTCCTCAATTTTTAGTTTGAGTTTTAGTATCATCTAATGTTCAGAATCCTGGGTATGGAATTCTCAGAGTGATGCCAAGGCTCCTCTTCGTATAAATTACAGGAGAAGCTCAGGGACAAGTGTGGGTTTTAGTATGCTCTGTCATTCTATGTAGACACATTATTTTAATATAAACAATTGAAATTATAAGTAATGTTTTTTGTAGCTTTTTAATTTCTTCAGTTGCTTTTTGTAATATATTGGGGATTTTTTCATGATGTGGTCAGATAATCTCTTGACATATAAAATGTCCTAGTCAGTGTCTGTCATGGTTTGATCCAGGTATCTCCTACCTACAAACAAATGAATGTGTTCTGGGTAATCGATCATCAACTGATGGAACTTTGGGTTTTACAACCTTGCTAGAGCTGTATTGTTAGGGGCGGACTTATGGGGTTATAAGCCAGCTTCCCCTTGCCAGTGTTTGGCACACCTTCCTGTCATTGTTTGCAGTGCTGTGGAGGAGGTGATGTCCACCCCTCTGCTCATGCCATCGTTTTTCCTGTCAGGATGGAATCTCCCCTGGAGTCCATAAGCCAAATAAACCCATTCCTCCACAAGCCGCTTTTGCTTGGGTTCTTTCTGCGCAGCAATTAGAAAACTGACTGTGAAAGTTTGCCCTGTCTCACTTTGACCATACCTTATCTATTGTCTGCCAGTGACACTCTGGTCAAATTGCAAATTGGATGCATCAAATCAATTGATGAAATGAGAATTCTTGACTCTCTCAAATTCCAAACATGTCATCAGAAAAGCATGGACCCAAATATTGTGAGAATGAACTCTAGTGGTCTTCATTGTATGTCTACTCTGTTGTAGTTCCTTTAAAAATGCCCCCTCCCTGTTAAGCGCTACTTTAAATGTACTTTGAATGATGGACCAAGTCTTAAACCACTTAAACCACACAGAACTGAGACTTCAAACACTTTGCTGGACATGAGCAAAGCAAAACAAAGATAAATCAAATGAACACGAAATGCACAACACTGCTAAAATGAGGGTGGATAATAGAGTAGGCTTAAAACTACAAAATGGTCTAAATATTAGAAAAATTTATTTTATTTTTTACAGTGTAAACTGTGCTTTTCATTAGCATAAAAGGCATCATTAGTCAGGTGTGGTGGTTCACGCCTTTAGTCCCAGCACTTGGGAGGCAGAGAGGTAGAGGATTGTGGTGAGTTCCATGCCACCCTGAGACACAGGGAATTCCAGGTCAGCCAGGGCTAGAGCAAGACCCTACCTCAAAAAAGAAACAAACAAACAAAAAAAAAGAAAAGAAAAGGCATGATTATAGCAAAAGCTTAACAGAGGCAGTTATGAATTTCCAACTAGATCTCATGTGTCATGCGAGGTATTAATGCATGGAGAAGAGTATAAGCACACAGTCCTTCTCCCTGATGCACCGCCTACTGCAAGGGTGGACTCACATATAAAGCTGCAATATAATGTGGGATGACTAATATAATCTCTCCCATGGCAGAAATCTTAGAGTCTCACAGAATTAATACTTATTTTAATGCTTGATTCTATAATAAGATACCAAGCTTAAGAAACTTCAATGAAGGGAACTCTGCCTCCTGAGGAAGCCCATCACATATCTGAACAGCTTGAGTGTTGGTATTTTTTTTCCATTGAAGTAAAACTCCAGGAGCTTTCTACGTATTGGTTCTAGGCCTGTCATCTCACTGGCAACAAAAAAGAAATCGTTCTATCTTCTCTGTAGTGTAGAAACCAAGGCATGATGAAGTGTGAAACTGAAGAGAGACCCTCACACTTGAAAGTACACCTAGTCAGTGATAAGAACTGAGAAGAAATGAAAACCAAACCCAAACTTGTTACCAAGCAATGGTACCTATTCAAAAGGGAACCAACCCAACACTGTTGGGTCACTTTCCTCAGAAAAGGAGGGTTGAGTCCGAACAAGACACATAGAAAAGCTTGGGCCCAGAGCTTGATGCAGATGCAGACATGTAGCAGAAACCCCTGGGAGCATCTGGGTTTTAATTCAATTCTGCTGGTAGATCATAACCACCGAGAACATAGCAAATTTAAAAAGCATCCAGGGAAATACTATTAGTCTGTGGAAACAGTTTAATTTTTCCCTTTTCATATCAGTTACAAAAACCTCCTACAATAACTCATGAACATGAATCTTTAAAATATATTTATTTTATTTTAGTTGGCACATAGTAATTACTTATATTTATTGTGACGTCCAACAAACTTAAAGTAGAAGCACAGAGACTCTTAAGTTCACAACAATAAAACAGACTTAAAAACTCACCCTCCATGACTCAGGGAACTGAGCGGAAGAGGGGGCGATAAGATTGTAAGAGCCATGGTGGGAGAAATTACCTAGAAATATTGCCCCCCTCAGCTACAACACATAAAGGAGGGGGAACAACCTGGCTGCCTCCTGTGCTATCCATACCCCCTAACCACACAGATTGATCCAGTGTGCCCACTGAGAAGCATACCTAGAGGATTGGGGACAGGGAGGAAGGAAATGGGAATACCAACACAGTATTTGCTCATACACTGTATCTAATTTTGGACAATAAAGATTTTTTTTACTCAGGGAACTGAGCGGAAGAGGGGGCGGAAAGATTGTGAGAGCCGTGGTGGGGGAGATGGTCCAGAGGCATGGCACCCATCAGTAACAACACACTTGGGCCAGGAAGACCAGGCTGAGTACTAGGATAGCCAGGATCCCTTGCCACAAGGACTAATACAGACAGCCCACGGAGGAGGATATCCAACTGATCAGGGAGGGGGAGGGAGGATTGGGGAATTTGGGATAACAACTCATGGTTTGCCCACTAAATAATGTAACTCAGTCTGGACAATAAATTTATATTTTAAAAAAATTAAATAAATTTAAATAGATACATACAAATTGAAATCATCGTATGAGATCATATGAATCTATCACCTCAGGTGTATCTCATTGTTTTGTGTGCTGGATACACTCAAAAATACTCAAAACCCTTCCACTTGCTATTCTGAAATAGCCCGGTAATTGTGTCAACTATACCTACTTTATTGTGCTGGATAGAGCATTAGAAGATAATCCTATACATCTGCATCCTTATATCTGCAAAACATTTCTCTCCATCCTCCATTCACTGAGTCTTTCTAGGCTCTCATCTATTCTCTCTCATTTACTCATCTATTCTCAACTTCTTTGATGACATCAGCCTTTCAGGCTTCCACATGTAAGTGTAGTATCTGTCTTTTTTATCCCTGGCTTGTTTCACTTAACGCAATGTCCTCCCATCTCCATCCATGTTCTTACATGTGGTTAATCTTAGTTTATAAAAAATCTTACCTTTACAAACTTTGCAGCAGCTATGAGACAAGGTAATCTGATGAGACTCTGGACAATCTAAGGCCGGGCAGCCCACACTCTCAACAAGCTTCATGATCTTATCCTGTTAGACAACAGAAAAGAAATGCCTGGAATTTCATAATTAGGATTTAACTATGAACTGTCTAGAACTAGTGTCTGAATAGGCTCCAGCAGGGCCATGACATTTTCATCCTGAGACTCTCTCTACACATGACACTGAAAAGCCTTTAGAAGGGACAAGCAGCCCTGAGTCTCATAGCCCAGCACACTGCAGCCATGTCGGCAACATGCACACATGTGTGTAATTCTCAAAACTGCTGTTATTTTATCACATGTTAGAATCCAACATCAAGTAAAGCCAGGACACAGCTGGATTAGGAGCAACAGCTCACCTTAGATGAAACAGTAAAAACTGTGCTTTACATAATTGGTTACTTCAAAATTTTCCTTAAATTTCTGGCCTCTGCTTTCTCCAAATATCATTGACCAATTTCCCCTGGCAGCTCATGCAACACCTTCCAATGCTACACATGCTACCATCTGGGAGCTGGTTACCACTCTGGATCTAGCAGGATCTCTTGGTGTTGTTTGATGAGACTGATTTCTTCAGCAATAGGGTTTTACTTTGGGTCTGGGACAAGTATTCAAGAACTTTGACAGAAGTCTGTCATAGTTTGGGGACCTCCTGGGTCACTTTGAGCAACAGCACAGTGTGGGAAGGAACCAATAACTGTGACAGGGAGATGCAAGCCTGAGCAATGATTCTTGATGCTAGGCTTCCTCCCATTCTGTTCACCCTCATACCAGGTGATTATAGTCTCATGGATGATTTGAGTAAAGAATTATCAATGCTCTCATCAAAGCTGTTAGGAAAATGAATGCAGGATTTATGCCTCAAATTTGTTACATCTTATGAAATATAACTCACTCAAAATTGTCTTGAATGTATGAACAAAAGATGTAAAGTCACTGTGGTTCTAGCAACCAAGGCAAAAACACAAACAACTTTTCTGACCACTGGATTAGCTACCCTTGAAGCAAACATACCACTTCTGTAGTCACTGTCTTCTCTGAGAAAGGGTCACAATCAATACTGCCATGTGCTCACTGATCCAGAAGTAATAAGTCTTAGAACCTGTGGGCTTCTATTTTAACTACTGCTCAATAGCTTAGATTTCTAGATACCATTGTTCAAAGTACTGCTTTCATGAAGAAGTATACATTTCAATAAATGCTTTGCTTGGCTTATGTATGCCAAGGATCTTATCAGGACCATCTTCTATTATTAATAAAGTGTGTTTGCTTTCTTCTTCTGATTTCATAGTCATACAAGTTCTAATACTCATGTTCAAAACCAAACTGTTCAGTGTCACTGTTAAAGTCATTGACTCTTTGGTCATGTTTAAATCCACAGCACTGACAATACAGAACAAATGGGTGCTAGAATTAACAGCTCAGAAAATGGAAGCAGGAGAAAAATGTCCTTCACCTACAATTGCAACTGTTGCAATAGTGACATGTCCGTTATGAGGGAAGCCAACTGCTCTCTAATTGGCCTGGAGGCCTGCTCCTTGGGAAGGAGTACATTCTAAGTACTGAAGACCTACTCAAAAGCCTATGGCAGGGACTATCAAGGGCCCTAGGGGAGAAACACCTGCTCTTCTGCTAAGTGGATATATTATGCCCACCAAACTGCCTTACTGCATTTTTTCTAATATGTGTCTTCATATATTAATGCTACTCTCATTTTTGGCTAGAAAAACTTCTTTTTCCAGATGGTGGTGACTACTGGGATGTCTCAAAAGGCACCATAGTTCTGAGAAGAAGTGACAGTGAAATGTTCAGCACTGAGACATCTCTATTACACCTTCCAAGGCTCAGGGTTCATTGCAGCAGAGGTGATGGAAGGAATGTAAGAGCCAAATTAAGGGTAGGACTTCTTACAATGTAATCTTCCAGATACAAAATGGCCTTGATAGTCATGACTTCACAGTGCCTGATAATACCTTCAAAAGACCTTCATAATAGGAGGAAAAGATGATGACATCAAAACAAAATAGAGACTAATTGGGGGGGATATAATGGAGCATGGACTTGAGTGGGGGAGGTGGGGGTGTGGAGAGAATTATAATGGTTTATTGTCTATAATTATGGAAGCTGTCAACAAAAAGTTTAAAAAATTGTGATTGTAGATCACAATTTCTATTGGATAGCACATTTCATACAACATAGGAAACACTACTTTTTGATTAAAAAAAAATAAATGGAAACATTCATCTAACATGTACTGAGCACCTGCAGTGTTGCCTATAATTTAGATGTCTATCTAAATTAATTTAAATCAGATAATCATATAGTACACTTAAAATCAAGTGAGCAATTCTCTGAGTAAATTGTGCCATAATAACTGGTATTATTGAACTAGAGACTTCAAAGTCCCGCAACATGTTTTAATTTAGAGCTATTTCAAAATTAGAAATTAACATGAAAATCCAGCTAACATGAGTTTCTATCCTCCTCATTGTAATTTTTCTCTAATTCTCTAATTTTCTCATTATGGAATTACTAGATATCACTCCAAGTCTTCCAGTGTCTATAGTAGGACAGTCTTCTCTGGAAGCGGCCCTGAGCTAGGGATGCTGACATCACAAGTCCCATCCTAAAGCACAGGCCTGTGCCTTACATCTCTGATCATTACCATGTAGCTTGCATAGAGGAAAGCTAATTTGGAGGCAAGAAGCCACTCCAGTACACTGCAGTGGGCAAGAAGAAAGTCTTCACACATCTTCTGGACATCCCCAATGTTTCCAGATTAATATGCATAAACTGAATATTCTTTCAGATTCAATGCATTCAAGTAAAATTCCTAGGGTTTTCCTTTCCCAATTCTTAATAATTGTTCACATGTGCCTAGTATATTGGCACAAGCGATTTTAATATTTTACATAATCTTTGTATCTCAAAATCTATGTGCAGGGGTTGTATTTTTCAGGATGCAGCGATAGAGCTGGGGCCCATCTAACCCTACCAACTGACCATAGGGCGATAGCTGAGATTCTGGCAAGTGAGGAGCCACCACAGTCATAATGTGGAGGATCAATATGGAACCCCACAGAGAATGACAGGAGGAACGAGGGAACAATAGCCACAGACATTCAATCTACACAGGATAAGCCAGTGAGACAGAAACCAACGATCTTCGACACAAAGACCCCCTAAACTCATAACCTTAAAGCATCCTTAATACTCACCCACCACGACTCAGGGAACTATGCAGAAGAGGGGGGCAGAAAGATTGTAAGAGCTGTGGTGGGGGAGACTATCCAGAGGCATGGCACCCTTCAGCAACAACACACTTGGGCCAGGAGGGCCGGGCTGAGTACTAGGCTATCCGGAGTCCCCTGCCACAAGGACTGATCCAGACGGTACACAGATGAGGATATCCAGCTGATTGGGGAAGGGGAGGGGGGGCATTGGGGAATTGGGGATAACAACTCATTGTTTGCCCACTAAATAATGTAACACATTATGGACAATAAATATATATTTAAGATCAAAAAAAAAGAAAATTAAAGATCAGATGGAAAAGCAATTTTAAGTGGAGCAGTTTTCTTGTGAATTCTGCTTCCTGACTTAATACCTGAACATGAAACCTTTTAATCAGCACTTTTCAGGTTTGCCTTTAACAAACTCATGATATGACCATGCTGCTATATTTCAAGCCATATTCCATGGGGAAAATATCCAAATAAAATATCTGCTTTAGATTTCCATTTAAAATCACTATCAAGGTCATCTTCATGAGACAGTTAACTGATATAAGATAATAAACTGATATTAGGTAATTGTATGTTTTAATTTTTGATGAAGCAAGTGATATTTGTAACCAGCATTAATGTCATCAGAGTTTTAGCTGAGTCCACCCTTACCTACATTGTCCTGATTTGAACTTTGAAATGTCACAAAGCTCTAATTTGAGATAAGAAAAATTTATTGAAAAAATATTTTAACTAATAACTTGCATATTTGTAAAGATAATGGGAATTTTTTTTACATTTGAACTATAACTAATATTTTTTTCTTTATTGTTCATAATGAGTTACATTGTTCAGTGGGCCAACCATGAGTTGTTATCCCTAATTCCCCATTGCCCTCCTTCCCCATACCCAGTCAGCTGGATATCCTCCTCCCTGGGCTGTCTGTATAAGTCTTTGTGGTGGGGGACCATGGATAGCTCATTCTTCAGCAGGGATCTCATGACCCAAGTGTATTGTTACTGAGGGTTGCCAAGTCTCTGATATTCTCCCCCACCA
>PVHP010013824.1:0-34307 GCA_004024765.1 Zapus hudsonius | reverse complement strand
TACGACACCCACCCACTGAGCAGACCTCCTATCTCATCTGGTCGTTTGAATCAGATGCTCACCATAAACTCATGTGTCCTGAATGCTTGGTCCCTAGCTGGTGACATTTGGGAGGTGGTGTGTTGTTGGGGGTGGGCTTTGGTGTGTTATATATAGACAGCTACCCTTGTCGGAACTTGCTTCACTCTCCTGCTGTTGTTATCATCTGCTATGGTAAGAAGGCGAGGCTTCCTCTGGAGACTGTAAGACAAAATACCCCCCCACACACACACCCATCAGCTACTTTTGGTCAGGTATTTTGTCCCAGCATCATGAAGGCAATTCTAAAACCATCAAAGAGCAGTTGATTATGCCTATAACTTACATGCCACTATTGTACCCATGGGTACATCTTGCCTGGTTCATTGATTTTATAGCTTTTAGGATTCTGTTTATTCAGAATATTGACTTTTCTCCCCCAGCAGGTCATAGCACTTTCCAGCACTATAATTGCTAGCCAGCAAGGATATGGCTTCCATTTCAGTTCCAGCTTTATTTCTTGAAGCACTGTAACCACAGCCTATGGTGTCTTCAGCAGTAGCATCTTACCATTTAGTTCTAGTGGGGAACCAAGTGTTTGGCACTGGTATGCATAATTTTGGGGGCCTCATGGGTCTCCCTGACCAATAACTCACCTGTGGGGTGTGGGTTTGATCCATCTCTAACAACCTATAGCTTCATGCCTTTCTCCATCCCATTGGGTAATTCCATCCAAACTATCCATGTCTTTCTCTCTTTTGAAAGAAATTATATCTTTTAATTAGTTAAAGATTTCTATAGTACTTATTCATATCATCCTTAGTTGTTTTTTTCCTCCCCTCCCCGTCTCCATTTCCTGTGTTCCTTATACCTTCCCATTCCCTGTATTTTGTCCCCTCAAATTGCCTGTCTATTATCCCCTTCCCCAGCACCTCCTTGACTACCATAACCCCACTATGGAGGACCCCCAGGGTAATGGGAGTTGGGGTGAGAGACAAGAGTGCATAACCTGTTATAATATATATATATATATAATTAAATTTAAAAATATTTAGGGACTAAATAAAGTCCTAACTGAAAAAAAATACATTTTTCATGCATGAAATCTAACCAAGCACAAATAAAACTAAAAAACTGAAATTAATCCCAGCCTAAATGTAGAAATGACTTGGAGAACAAGGAAAGGGGATCAGATATTCTGTTAAAAACGAACACTGTAGCTTTTATTAACTTTTCAAAAGTTGTATCAGCTGTGGGCTTTGGCTTCCCCAAAGGTTAACAAAAGACAGGCATGGTGACTCACATCCTTAATTCCAGCACTCTGGTCGAAGGACCAAAGTCAGCTTCAATTCAGGTGCAGTGTGTGGAGACAACTTGGGAGCCTGGCAATAACCCTTGAAGGGTGCTTTTTGGAGGACTCCCCTTTTTTGTAGGTGTTTGCTTGGAAATCTGAAGGGGGACATACCTGGGTGGGGTGGCTCAGAGCCCAGGGCCGGTGGCCCTTGAGTCTCCAGGTGGGCAGGGTAGGTAGACTCGGGCTGGCACCAGGCACCAACAGGTGGCAGCAGAGGTGAAGCCTGCAGCTCCAGTGCCCACCTTGAGCATCCTTGCAGTGTCCTAAGTTTCCCATGGCTCTGGCTGTGGCAGCTGCTCCCAGGCCTGGCTCACTGAGGCTTGCTAGCTAGTACTTTGGGAGGCTGGGAGGAAAGGAATCAGGGTTCCTGAGGTAAGGGTCAGTCCTGGGATCCTGGGGTGATGGGGAGGAGGGTGTGCTGCTGTGGACCTGGGCAAACATGACCTTCATGTTTTCTTGCTCAGACCCTCAGCCTGAGGGTCCCACTGTGCCCTGCACCCTGCTCCTTGATGTCCCCTTTGGGAGTGACCTGGGACAGTGGGTAAAGGTGACTATGGATGGACCAGCAAGAGGAGGTAGAGGCAGTTATACTGCTGACGGCTCTGCCATCTAACCAATGGTAAGACAGCAAAGCTGATAGCCATCTAGCCAAAGAATGCCTCAGGCACACAGGGAAGTCTGCAGCAAGCTTATAAGAGAGGTCAGTCAGGCCTTTTGCTTTCATTGCTTGGCCAGACAAAGACTTTCAACCACATCAGAATTACTGCTATGTGTGGAGCTTAGCCCATGGTTGGAAGGTGCTTTTCTCACCATCAATCTAACACAGGTTATGACAGTCATGTCTTATTGGCTTAAAGAAGGAACTCCCTGTGTCCAGTTGCACCACCAGAGCCAGTAGAAGACAGAAGGCGATAAGAGCTTTTCTACTTTGTATAAAGTACTAAAAATCCTCATTAGCTTTTTACACACCTCTTACTCTGTCAGACTTGTCAAAGACAGTGTTCAAATCTCTTCTATTCAATGTTTATAACAGTAAATAGTTGAAAACATTTTAAAAGAAGCTGTCTCTGTATCAGCGGTCAACAGCAGGTTCCACTGCCAACCTTGAAGACTCTGTCCTAAAGGGCCAGGTCTGAGTGCCAGGGTCACCTGGCAGGCAGAGTTGACCATGGCCAATGTGGCCACAGTCCTGTTCAGCTGGAACCCTTTATAGACACCTAAAGTGACACCGTCTAGATAATATAGTAAATTGGAAATATTCACGTATTAAATAAAAATATCCTGAAAGTCAAAACCGAGACAGGGATCTTCCCATCAACTTTGGATGTTAATAGTCATTGGGTTAGATTTTATGAGCAGAGCACACTTCATATATCAGTGAAGGAGTCACATGTGCTTGAGATCAACACTGAGAATGAGAAGGAAAGTAACATGGTGAGTGGCGAAACCAAGAGGTCTTTCAAACAAAAGGTATTTCAGAGGAACCCAAAGGACATGAAGCAACTCTAGGTGTTAATTTCCAAAAGCCTAAATGTGAACCTCCAGAGGAAAGGAGGGGAGGGGAGGGGATGAAGAAGGGAGGGAAGGGGAAGAGAGAGGAAGAAAGGAGAGGAGAGAGAGAAGAAGAGAGGAAGAGAGGAGGAGGGGAGAGGAGAGGAGAGGAGAGGGGAGGGGAGGGGAGGACGGGGAGAGGGGAGGGAAGGAGAGGAGAGGCGAAAGAAAAGGAGATGGTCAAGAAGAGGAGAGAGGCGAGGAGAGAGAGGAAAGGAGAGAGGAGGGAGGAGAGAAGAGAAAAGAAAAGAGAGGAGAGGGAGGAGAGAGGAGAAGAGAGGAGAGGAATATTTTACTTTATCTTTTTATTTGGCCGTCTGTAGCTTTGCTATGATGGCTCATGACTCTGATGATGGATCTCCCAGAAGAGACTATCAGCCCCAAGATAGAAGAGAAGCCTGTACCATCCACCCTGATTCCCATGGCCAAGTGAGCAGTCAGAGCTCCTGAGAGCACCTACAGAGAGAAGTCTGCACCTCTACAGGGGTCCCCAAGACACAGGGAGGCTGGCAGCCTCTAACCAGGGCCTGCCCCAGTGGTGCTGGATGGTGTATCTGATAATGGAGAACTGTCTGAGGAGCCTGCCACGGCCTCTGCCATCCCAGAACTCACACCCATTAAAGAACCGGAGTGGAGTTGACCCAGCTATCCCTTTCCTGGGCCTATACCCCCAAGACTCCACATTTCAGCACAGAGACATCTGCACAACATGTTTATAGCGGCTCAATTTATAATAGCTAGGAATTGGAACCAACCTAAATGCCCATCACTAGATGAATGGGTATCAAAAATGTGGTACATATACACGATGGAATTCTACTCAGCAATTAGGAAAAATGATATAACGAAATTCAAAGAATAATGGATGGACTTGGAACAGATCATACTCAGTGAACTCACACAAGAACAGACAGACAAGCGCCACATATTCTCCCTTATCTGCAGCCCCTAATCAGGTTAAACCCAAACTGTAAGTAAACATGACTAGTGATTCAGGTAGGTGAAAGGCAAAGGGGACAGAAGGAAATGGGGGCAGGTATGGAAGCAATAGAGAGGAGACATATACACAAACCTAAACTAACAATAATCTGACTCCATAAAATCCTATCCTCTGTACAACAAATTTCAGATGTAGATAGGGCCCCAAAGGGGAGGTGGAAGCCTACCTATGGTACAAAGGACACTGACCTTTGACTCCCCGACCCAGTAAGTAGTTACCTCCCACAATGAGCTGTTGATCACAGTGACCCACATGGTCCCTAAAATAAGACAACTGTTTGTCACAGCCCTTGAATACCCACCTCAGGCAAAAGATAAGACCCTATTGCAGAAGATTCCACAGACTGATATCGCACAACACTGAGAGACACTGCTGAATCCAGAAAAAAAATCAGCTCCCAGAAGGGCAGCCTGGGTAATGCCTGAAGGTGTCGCATGAGCTGCCAGGGGAACCAGACCAATGATATCCTGAGAGAGACGGAGGCATCTTCAAGTTATACCGACCAATGGCCTGAGAGTGCAGAACACACTGCTATATGGCACAGACAAGCAAGTCAAGAAGTGCCCAACTGTGCAATTGTGGCGCCCAACCTAGGTGGGTAATCAACAGCTGCTAATTGGCTATGAGATCTGTTCAGAGGCAGGGACCCAAGGCAACCTTGAATGGGGACCAAGAACCCCATATAAGTGGGAAAGTCCTCACTAACCATAGGTCCTCAGAAAGGCTACACCCTCCAAACGCTCACTAACCTAGCAGTATTTGTCTCAATTGACCAATAATAATCTCACTCTCCGCTGGAGTCTCTGTTTGTATTTTTCAGAAGGCAACGAGAACCAGGGACAACAGAAATCCAAAGGGACAAGACTTGATGGGGGACACCCAAGCAGGAGATGATCCATGTAGAGCCCTAACACAACCTCTAAGGAAGTGGGATGATGAACAAAAGAGCTATTCCCACAGCAAGGCAGACAACCTAGGGAAGGATAATGGAGAGAGGCACCAAGGGTGCCCAAAATTGTCCAAAACACAAATTTAGAGACTCTTAAAAACCTAATAACTATGCAAAATTTAAACTCACCCACTATGACTCAGGGAAATTTGCTGAAGAGGGGGTGGAAAGAATGTAAGAGTCATGGAGGGGGAGAATAACTATTACATAAAAGGGAATGTCATCATGGATTCAATGGCTTTATCTAAGAATCTATGATACTAAGCATATTGTTGTGTTAATATATATAATTTTAAGCAATAAAAACATAAAAGAAAAAGAACCGGGGTGCCTTGGTGAGCACCCCAATGTACAACTGTGAACCTGATAAAGCAAAGGTAGAGAGCACTGAGGTGTGTGTGTGTGTCCTGTGGCCGTGGCAGAAAAGGGAAGAAAAGATCCTCCTTTTTTATGACACCTTTGCTTCAAGCTGCGCTCTGCCTCCTTCCCCCAGAACCTTGAGAAAATAAATTTGTATTGATTTAAAAAAAGGTGTGAGTTAATCCCTGTCATGTTGATGATTTTGTGGAGTTTGGTGTTTTCTTGATTTTCATTTCCTTTTACAACTGCTTTAGTTTTGATCATTGTTTCCCCCTATTATAGCCTCTTGAATGTGTTAAACTCTTCTTATCAATGAGAACTGTTGCAATCAGTGTTCTCTGTATTGCTGGTTTAATGCTCATATATTCATATAACTGGGTTTTCTCATGGAAAGTTTTTCTTTCTCTATTATGAGGGATAATTTTGCTGGGTATAATACTTTGGGTTGGCAGCTGTGGTCCTTCAGTATTTAAAATACTCCATTCCAAGCTTTTCTGGCTCTTTTTTTTGGGGGGGGGGGTCTTGCTCTAGCTCAGGCTGATCTGGAATTCACTATGATGTGTCAGGCTGGCCTCAAATTCACAGTGATTATCCTACCTCTGCCTCCTGTGTTATGGGATTAAAGGCATGTTCTGCCACACCTGGCCTTTCTGGCTTCTTAAAAAAATATTTATTTGAGAGCAAAAGATAGAGGAAAAGGAGAGAAAGAGAGAGAGAGAGAGAGAGAGAGAGAGAGAGAGAGAGAGAGAGAGAGAGAGAAAGGATGAGGATGGATATACCAGGGCCTCTCAGTCACTCCAGATGCATGTGCCACTTTGTTGTATCTGGCTTTACATGGGTACTGGGGAATTGAACAGGCCATCAGGCTTTGCAAGCAAGTATCTTTAAGCACTGAGCCATCTCTTTAGCCCATTTCTGGCTTTTTGGATTTCCTTTGAAAATTCAGATGCTGAGAGAGTGGAGCAAGATGGCCAAGGACTAGCAACCACACCAAGACACTGCTGGTAAGTTTGAGATTCCAGCTGGGAAGCAGACCTGGACCCAAGCCAGCCCCCACCCAAGGCACAGCGCCTCCCAAGCTCCCTCACCAGCTTAGACTCTGCTCTCCAACTACTTTCTGCTCCCTCAGAGGTCCAGAGTGCCACCCCACCCCACCCCAAGCTCCCGCCATTGCCCAGTGTCCCTTCCCTGCAGCATCCTGACCTGAGCCCTTGCTAGCTCAGCACCCTTCCCTCCCGGGCCACCTTCCCTTCCACACAGCACCAGACTTACCCCACACACACCGGCAGACACTGGCCCTCCCCAGACAGAGTTCTGCACTGGCCTACTGCTGCTCTGTGGGATTGCAGGAGCTGCCTGGTCCCCAGACAGAGGCCCACACCAGCCTGCTGCTGATCCATGGACATGTCAATGCTGGTCCAGTCTGTGGGTGGGTGCACTCACTAGCACTGCACCAGACTGTGGTTGCACTCAGTCACAAAAGTCATGATAGCACTGACCCACCACCCCAAATCTTGCACTAGCTAGCAAAGCCACTGGCTTGAGGGCTCCCTAAGCCCCGACCTGCGTGGCTCCAGCACACTCGTCAGCGCAGAGGCTGATCTGAGGGCATTTACAGTCTCAGATAAACCAAGTGAGTGCCTAACCTTCTCTGAGAAACCCAGCGCACACCCCACCCACACAGGTGAGGAGAGTACACCATAAAGATACCCCAACCCTCCAAGTGGAACCAAAATGGTCAGATCACAACGCAAAAAGAACTTAACAGCTGAGGGCCATACACCAAACTCCCCAAGTCCCAATTGGGAAATCAGCAGCGAAACTATCAAAGAAAGAGAGCAGATGGGAGCCCAGGATGAGATGACACTGAGCCCAGATCTAACTGGCATGGAGTCAATGAAGAGGTTAATGAGAGAAATGGCAGCAAAGACTGAAAAATACCTTAAAAAGGAACAGAACTAGCTCACAAGCTTTGCCATCAGGCTTAATACAATTGAGGAGAAACAGATCGACTTGAGTAGATCAGTGATGGAATTAAAGGCAAACCAGCAAACGGAAGATCTCAAGAATCAGCTAACCAAACTAACTGAAGACATAAGCAAGTACAAGAGTATCAGGAAACATTAAGTAAGTCAAACCTTGATATGAAAACACAATTCAACACAAAGATAGAGACAATCCAAAAAGCTGTTGAAGAAAACAAAAACCAAAGGGAAGTAATGAAAACCTCTCTAGAATCCCTCACCACTAGAGTCAATAATTGGGAAAACAGAACCTCAGATGTGGAAGATAAACAGAAGAGAAGGAGAGGAAAATCAAAACTTTGAATAAGTTCAAAAAAGCATGTGAACAAAATACAAGGGAGACATGGGGTACCATAAAAAGACCTAATCATGGGGATCCCAAAGGGAGAAGAATCCCAGGCCAATGGAATAGAAAATAATTTCAACAGAACTATTCAAGAAATATTTCCTTATTTAACAAGATAAAGAGCTGTCCAGGTACAAGGCACCCACAGGACTCCAGTCAGATTAGATCAAAGTTCTCCAAGGCATATCTTAGTTAAAATAGCAAATATAAAAGCATATATATATATATATATATATATATATATATATATATATATATATATATATATATATATGCAATCCCTTCAGACTTACCTCAGACTTTTCACTGGAAACCATGAAAGCCAGAAGGGCCTGGAATAATACACTTCTAGGACTAAAGAAGTATGGCTTTCAACCTAGACTACTGTACCCAGCAAAGCTATCCCTCATAAAAGATGGAGAATTGAAAGTGTTTCATGAAATAAGCCAACTCTATGATTATCTGAAACAAAGCCAAACTTACAGAAAATACTATGGGAAATATTCCACAAAGAAGAGACAAGCAATCTAACTCAGGAGAGCAATGAGAACAAGCACCGTTATCAAAAGCAGTGTGCTAATAATAACAGTACAGGCAGCAACCCCCATGAACCCTCCAACATGGCAGGGCTTAAAGCAAACATCACAATTATAACTCTGAATATAAATGGACTTAACACTCCTATAAAAAGACACAGGCTAGCAAGGTGGATCAGGAAAATGGACCCTTCTATCTGCTGCCTTACCTCTAAAGACAATAATCTCGTAAAGGTAAAAGGATGGAGAAGAATTTACCAGGCATGTGGAAATAAAAATAAAGTGGGTGTGGCTACATTAATATCTGACAAAGTAAACTTTACACCAAAAGCAATTAAAAAGGACAACAATGGCCACTTCTTACTCATAAAGGGAATGATCCAGCAAAAGGATATCACTATCATAAATATATATGCACTAAACTCAAGTGCACCACATTTCTTAAAGCAAAATTTACTCAAAAACAAAACAGAAATAGACTCTAATTCCATCATACTAGGAGATGTTAAAACACCACTATCATTCCTAGACAGATCATCCAAACAGGTCAGCAGGGAAATAATGGAACTTAACACCACAGACCAGCTACAAATGACAGATTTATTCAGAACATTCCACCCCAAGGACACAGAATTTACATTCTTCTCAGCAGCCCGTGGAACCTTCTCCAAAATTTACCACATATTGGGTCATAAAACATCTCTCAACAAATTCAGGAAGATTGATGTAGTCCCCTGCATCATGTCAGACCACAATGTGCTGAAGTTTGAAATTAACAATGGGAGGATCAGCAGGAAGTACACCAACTATTGGTGTCTGAACAATACGCTTTTAAACAATGAAAGGGTCATTCAGGAAATGAAAAAATAAATTAAAAATTTCCTAGAAGTAAATGATAATGAAGACATATCATAACAAAACCTCTGGGGCACTATGAAGGCAGTCCTAAGGGGCAAGTTCTAAATGACTTCATAACAAAGACAGAGAGTTCTCAAGTTAACCACCTAACCACCCACTTGAAGGCATTGGAAATACTAGAAGAAGCCAACCCTAGATGCTCAAGGTGAAAAGAGATAAATAGGATCAGAGCTGACATCAATGAATTGGAAATGAAGAAAACAATTTAAAAAATAAATAAATCAAACAGTTGGTTCTTAAAAAATACATAAGATTGATAAACCCTTGGCCAATCTAATTAAACGAAAAACAGAGAAGGCCCAAATCAACAAAATCAGAAATGAAAAGGGAGAGGTCACAACAGACCTCAGTGAAATTGGAAGAATCATCAGATCATACTTCCAAAACCTCTACTCAACAAAATTGGAGAACCTGGAAGAAATTGATGAATTCCTGGACACCTACCAACTACCAAAGGTTAGCACAGAGCAGACAAAGCTCCTAAATAAACCTATCACATCCACAGAGACTAAAAATGTAATCAAGAACCTCCCCAAAAGGAAAAGTCCAGGACCAGATGGATTCTCAGTGGAATTCTACCAAACCTTCATCACAGAACTGAAACCACTCTGTCTGAAGCTTTTTTGAGGTATAGAAAAAGAGGGAAGGCTTCCAAACTCCTTCTATGTAGCTGGTATCACCCTAATGCCCAAACCAGACAAAGATGCAATAAGAGAAGAAAATTACAGACCCATATCCCTGATGAACTTAGATGAAAAAATCCTGAACAAAATCCTCACAAACCGGATACAAAGCCACATCAAAAATATTATTCACCTCGAACAACTAGGCTTCATCCCAGGGATGCAGGGATGGTTCAACATACTAAAGTCGATTAATGTAATCCACCACATTAATACTCAATCACAAAAACCACATAGTTATCTCAATTGATGCAGAGAAGGCCTTTGACAAAATTTGACACTACTTCATGTTCAAAACTTTGGAAAGGCTAGACATAGATGGCTTATACCTCAAAATAATAAATAATAAAACTCCTAAAGCCCAAATCATACTCAATGGGGAAAGATTCAGAGTTCCCACTTGAATCAGGAGCCAGACAGATGTGTCCACTCTCACCACTGCTTTTCAACATAGTTCTTGAACTCCTAGCCCAAGTAATAAGACAGAAGAAATGCATTAAAGGGATACAAATTGGAAAGGAAGAAGTAAAACTACCCCTCTTTGCAGATGACATGATCCTATAAAGAATAGTGTCAGTAAACTCCTGAAGGTGATAAATTCCTTCAGTAAAGTGTCAGATTACCAAATCAACACACAAAAATCAGTAACTTTTCTGTATGCATATGATATCCATACAGAAAAAGACATCAGAAAGACTGTCCCATTTTCAATAGCCTCCAAAAAAATCAAATACCTTGGAATATCATTAACCAAGAATGTGAAGGACTTATATAATGAAAACATTAAATGAAAGAAATAGAGGAGGATACGTTAAGATGGAAAGATATTCCATGCTCCTGGATACGGAGAATTAATATAGTTAAAAATGGCAATCCTTCCAAAACTATTTATAGATTCAATGTCATGCCAATAAAAATCCCAGCTTCTTTATTCATGGACATAGAAAGAATAATCTCAAAATTTATTTGGAAGGGCAAAAGGTCTCAGATAGCCAAATCTACTCTATGAAACAAAACGTGGTATCACCATTCCAGATCTAAAGACATATTACAAAGCTATAGAAACTGAAACAGCATGGTACTGGCATAAAAACAGACAGACAGATCAATGGAACAGATTTGAAGACCCTCCTCTTAGTTCAAGTAACTATAGTTACTTGATCTTTGACAAAGTTGTCAACAGTGTTGGCTCATGTTCTTCATGTTGAAGATAGTATCTTCAACAAATGGTGCTGGATAAATTGGAGAAACACGTGTAAAAAGATGAAAATAGACCCATTTCTTTCACCATGCACAAAAATCAACTCCAAATGGATTACGGACCTCAACATAAGACCTATAACCCTGAAAACCCTGGGAGAAAAGATAGGAGGAACTCTCTACAAAGTAGTAGTAGGGAAAAACTTCCTGAGCAAATCTCCAGTAGCTCAGGAAGTGCAGCAATCTCTTAACCAATGGGAACTTAAAAGCTTCTGTACAGACAAACATACATAACATACTCAAAACTGATAGGACACCATCAAATTGGGAGATGATTTTTGCCAGCAATAACACAGACAGAGGTCTAATATCTAGAACTTACAAAGAACTAAAAAAAATATAAACAACAAAAAAATCAAACAGTCCCCTCACAAAATGGGGCATTGATCTCAGCAGATAATTCACAGAGGAGGAAACACAAATGGCCTATTCTCACTTAAGAAAGTGCTCTTCATCCTTAATCATCAGGGAAATGCAAATCAAGACTACAATGAGATTCCACCTCATTCCAATCAGAATGGCAATCATAAAGAATTCAACAGTATTAATTGTTGGCAAGGCATTTGAGGGGAGAGTTTTCTTTCTGGTACATTAATTCTTGCTCTATCTCAGGGTTCACATTTGTGGGTTTGGCTGGGTAGATGCCACCATGAAAGCTTTGTTTCTGTGACTTTGTTTCTCTATGCAATCAAGCCTGGCTTGTACCTCACCATCTTACCCAAGACATTATCTTGATATTCTTCAGTGTTTTGATTACAAAATCTAAATCATGTCACATTTTGTGTATGGGTTAATTTAGAGACTGGTGGACTGGAAGTAGTGAAAAATTTTAATATCATGGAGTTTTGTTTCTGTGAAGCTACATGATCACTAAATGGCTCACTGGGGCTGGGAAGATGGCTCAGTAGTGAAAGGTACTTGCCTGAAAAGCCAGCTGGCTTCAGGTTTGATTCCCTGGGACCCACGCAAAGCCAAATGTAGAAAGTGGTGCATCTGTCTGGCATTCGTTTTCAGTGGCAAGAGGCCCTGGCACTCCCATACATACTCAAATAAATAAAATATTTTTTAAAATAAAAGGAATGCATTATCCCCACCTTCCCATACTGACAAGTCCCAAATCGCTCCTTTAGTTGACAGTATTGATCATTACCCTGTTCACACATTAGAAACAATGGAGTGGGCTGGGCCCCAAGGTGGCTTTCAGGTCTTCTAGGTGATGGAGATAACAAGAGTTTGGCAGCAGGACTCAGCTCATGGTATTTACATGACCATCTGCTTGGTCAACGGTGACCACCGCTCCCCAGCTCCCCTCCATCCACTTGGCCACAAGAAGAACAAAGCTCAACAGCGGCAAAATGGTATGATGCCTTCCTGCCAAGCAGCTCTACTCATTTGGGAAAACCAGTTGGAACAGTGAGTTTCTAATAGTAAATACTATACTGATCTCATCCATCTAACACCCTCACTATACAGACAGAAAACTGAGGCCTCGAGCTGCGGATGAGTTGTTAAATTCACATTGCTCCTTAGTGATGGAGCAAAGGCAGTGAACCAAACCCGGTTCACCGTGTCTGTCAAGTACTTTACCCACTGGACGTGTGTATTACTCCTTCCACACCGTTTAATCCAGAGCTGTCATAATTATACCTATAAAAGTTCAATAAGGCTTGGTTGAATAAATGAAGGAATGCTGACGACTAAAAATGGAAGAATTACTTTGTCACTGCCAAAGTTAGACTTGAGAGTCCAAACTTGTTTAGAGATTTTTTCATCCTAGACAATCTCACTAAAATAAAGCTCTTGTTTTCACTCTCAGGGCCTTAATACTTGCTGAGTTACACTGAATAGAATTGAGTCTTTATGGGATCAAAATATCATAATCTTTATTTTATTTTTTATTAATGACTAGAAATCCTGTTTGTACAAGTCTCACGTTGGTACCACCATTTCCCTTCTCCCTGCCTTCATTCCATTGAGGGCTCTCCTTAGTGGGATTGGCGGGGTGCTCCATGGGGTGGTAGGCTATGAGTTGTGTGAGTGGCATACAGTTTTGGGGGGAATGGCAATTCCTCTGGATATGCCCCCACTATGGTTCTTACAATCTTTCTGCCCCCTCTTCCACAAAGTTCCCTGAGCGATGGTGGGTGAGTTTCAAGTCTGCTTTAGTTTTGAGCTCTTGAGTCTCTGGGATTCTACTTTGGACTTTTTTTTCTCAAGGTAGGGTCTCGCTCTAGCTCAGGCTGACCTGGAATTCATTATGTAATCTCAGGGTGGCCTTGAACTCACAGCAATCCTCCTACCTCTGCCTCCCGAGTGCTAGGATTAAAGGCGTGCACCACCACGCCTGGCTCTACTTTGGACTTTTTTTTTTAATATTTTATTTATTTATGAGAGAGAGAGAGAGAGAGAGAGAGAGAGAGAGAGAGAGAGAGAGAGAGAGAGAGAGAATGGGCACACCAGGGCCTCCAAGCCACTGCAAATGAACTCCAGACACATACGCCTTCTTGTGCATCTGGCTTTATATGGGCACTGGGGAATCGAACTCTGTTCCTACTGCATTACAGGCAAACGCCTTAACCGCTAAGCCATCTCTTCAGCCCTCTACTTTGGACTTTTTGAGTATCCTTGTTGTCTGTCTCCATTGTCTTGGTGCAGGTTGTCAGGCTCCCTGTGAAAGCAGTACTCTTGCTCATCTTGCCACTTCCTCTGTGATTTCATCTAGGCCCAAATGGAGTATTAGGGGTGTTTCATCTCCTGCCAGAGTCAGCTGTCATTTCTGGTCTTGTTGGTAGGATTGGGTTATTCATGGTACTCACTGCTTTCTGAAAAATACAGATTCTCCAATGGAGAGTGAGATCAGAACAGGTGAAATGGGACGAACGTTGTTACTTTGGTGAGATTGCAATGGGCGCAGCCTCTCTTCAGGCTCATGGGTAGTGGGAGCTTCCCCTTGGAGTCTGGATTCTCGGTCTCCAAGGGAATTTGGCTTGGATTCCAGTTCCAACTATGGGTTCCTTGTCACCCACCTAGGCTAAGTACCACTATTGCACAGGTGAGTACTTCTTACCTTGCTGGTTGCTATCACATAGCAATGTCCCCTGCTTTCACTCAACATTGCTGGACTGTTTCCCCTGGCAGCTCATTTTTTTTACAGCACTCTACAGGATAACCATCTGGGCACTGGCTTCCTTCCAGATTCCAGTTGGGGCTCCTGATGTTATGAGTTGGCAGCCTGTAGTATTTTCAGCAATAGGGTCTTACCATTTATCCCTGTGGATAATCAAGTGTTATGACAGAAGCCTGTCTTGTTTTGAGGACCTCATAGGTCTCTCTGATCAACAGCTCATGTAGGTAGCAACTGATTTCTGGGACTGGGGGTTACCAGCTTGTGCCAACTGTAATAGGGTTAGGCTTCATCCCACCATTTTCAGAACCCTTAGGTAAGAAGACAATACCCCCATATTCTTTTGGAGGGTTATATCTTTTAACCTACTGTCAAGAGTAAGGGTTCTATGGTACCAATTCATTTTGGATTTAGTTTTGTATATCTCTTGTTCTGAGCTCCTATTTCCCACCCCCAAAAGTATCATAATCTTACATGTATTTAGACAAATGTCTTTGCAGTTACATTGTCAACTGTGCCACTGAAATTAAGTTTTATAAAAATGTTTGTTAGAGAGATGAAGATTCTCATATTTCTCAGAAATGCATAAGAAAATGCTTTAAAATAATTTGCATGACTTAAGTATTTAATTCAATATATACTTTATTGGGCATTCTCCTATTACCGTATGATTAAGCATTGAGGGGGCACCAAAGATAAAATAGATACAATTCTTTCTGTTCTCAAAGCACTTGTAAGCTAGAAATATAGATAAGGCATGGATAGCTATAGCTAAAAAAGAACTGTATTATAAGGATTAATGCACACACATAAATGTACGCACTCACATGCACCCAAGTACCCAAGTAGCTTGTGGGCTTGATATTGAGCCCTGGAGGGTGAGCGCCTCAGACTGAAGAGATCCTCATTCATCTACCTTGACACTGGCTATGGTCACAGGTCCAGTCTGTCTTGACCTGGCAGATGTCAGCTTTGCATCGCTATTGCTAAGACAAAAATAACTGAGAAAGTCGACTTCAAGAAAGGTGTGTTCTGGCTCACAGTTTCAGGGGCTGCTTTATCAGAGGAATAAATGGAAAGTTATCCCAGGCTGTGAGGGTTGCTATGGGCCTGAGGCAAGGAGAACATTCTGGCTGGGGAATATGGGCAGCAGAGATTATGAGAAGGGCTCAGGCTTCAAAGCCATCCCTGCAGTGATCGATCTCCCTCTCGTGGCTCTATCTCCTTAGCCCTCACTGCCAGTGCCACCAGGGAGGACCAATCCTTCAGTGAGCCTTTGAGGACATCTTGTTCATAGAGTGGAGGTTGTATTCAAGCACAAAAGGCTCCTGCCCTGGCCTGGGGATCAGGGGTAGCAAGAGAACAATGGAGGAGGCAAAGAAAGGAGACAAGGATGAGTAGGAAGCAGGCAGGAAAAAGGAGACTGAGGAACATGGAGCTCTGGAAGGGAAAGTCTCACCCACGAAACTAATGCAGAAGGAGAGGGAGACTGGGCAGAGCAAGGCTGGAGAGGCAGGCAGGGTCCTCAGCAGCCGAGTTCATCACAGCAGTCTTCTCAGCGTAGAGGCACAAAGCCACTGAAGAACATCAATTAAATGGTGTTCTTGCTATGTGTTCGAAAGTACTTATTCATGATTCAAGACTGAGATTACTTAACTATGTCAGCAAGTTAAGATGAGAATGAGATATTGCTGATAGAGTCTGAAAATTGTTCCTTTTTCAGATTTGATGGCTGTGGCAAAGTCCACAGGACCCCTTCGCCATTCCTCGTGAGCGTATATATACCCAAGCACAGGAACTGGCTGTGTCATGATGGAATTAATGAATGTGGGCTCCCGGCATCAGCGCTTTATCAGAGGGATAAATGGAAAGTTATCCCAGGCTGAGAGGGCAAAGAGATCAGTTTATGGAAAAGAGAGCCTCCTTATACACACATTCTGTAAACTACAGATCAAAAGCCAGAAGAGGAGAGCCAATCATGAATAATGAAATCGCTTATCCAAAGGTCTGCACGAGGTCGGATATCCTGATGATTTCTTTTTGAGGAAAGAAATCAAGGCTTTTGCCTCGTGCTTTGAAGATAAGAGCTCTAGAGGCAGGGCAAGGTAGCGATCACAGTCAGCAGAGACAGAGGAGCTTCGAAAATTGGGTTCATTTTCAGTGTGTGCTAAAGTGCCCTGACAGAGAGGGAGGCCAGAGGGGGTCTTGTGGAGTTTGAGGGACACTTTAACCTCAAATAATTTGGGTGTTACATGATGTCAGGTGGCTAAGGACTAAACAGATACCGCATGAAGCCCATATCCTATGAACATTCCATGTTTGGTGATATTGTCAGAAGAAAACAGCATAGTCATAAACAGAGCCACAACTGACCCCAGAAAAGCATGCTTCTTAATTAATGCTCCCTCACTCTAATCCATTAAACCTTAGCTCTACCCACCCCCCCACACCAACCTCCCAGTCTCATTTCTAATCCAGTGCTGAGGGAATGTGGCCAAGCATCCTGGTGTGCCTGAGACTGTCTAGTTATAGCACTGAAAGTCCTTTGTTCTGGGCTGTCCTCTCTCTTGTGGATAGACTTTCATGGTTGTACCATGACCTGTTTGCATCTGGCCTCGTAGCAGGTACGGGGGAGGGCTTGCCCTGGTTCTAGCCTCCTCAGTCTGTCTGTCTCTCACTTCTTCCTCTGTCTCCCTTTCCCTGTTACTTCTCTTCTCACCCCTCGAATACCAGGGCTTCCCACCTTTAGCTCTGTCTTTCCTCTTCCCCACATTCCTGAGTTGAATAGTATCACTACCCCTTCACGTTTACTCAGATCCTCAGGATGTGACTTGATTTGGAGTTAGGGTCTTGGCAGATATAAGTAACTAGTGAAGAAAAGACCATAATGGATCGCAGAGCAAGATGACTAGCATTCTCATAAGGAGAGGAAAGAATGACAGATGGACACAGAGAAGAAAGTCATGGGACTATGGAGACAGAGAATAGAAGGATGGAGATGAAGCCAAAGATAGTTCCAACGAACAGAAGCTGGAAAGGGACAAGACCGTGGGGTTCTGAGGCAGCATGGCGGCTGAGCCATCTTACCTTGTCCCTGGACATCTGGATGAATTGTTAGACAATAAGTTCTTTTATGTCATCCAGCTTGTGGTCATTTGTTACAGTGGGTTTAGGAATTAAAATGCAACCACCTTCTAATGTCAGGTTATTCACTACTTATGGCTCCTCCAATTCAATATACTTGTCGATGACAACCAATTCTTCTGGCCTGACGTGGAACTCTTCCCTGGATTCTAGATGTTGCTGAGTACCTGACAGAGTGGCACAGACAGTCCCAGAAACCTATGTCCACGGTTTATGCAACATGTCCAACTATAATTTTCTGTCTTATCTGCTCTCCCTCAAAAACTTTATCTAGCTCAATGGCTTCCCTGACACCTATCTCTGAACCTCAGATCTTGATGTAACCCTTGGTTATCTCTCCTTTTCTATTCCTTTGTAATCATCCAAAACTTATGGTCCCTTCTGACACTTCTCTATGAAGAGTGATAAGGTTTGTGAGCAAATCTGATGGTCTGCATTTTGAGGCAAGTGCCAGAGGTCCATCCAGGAGCCATTTTGTGAATGAGCCCTGTGTGAATTTGTTAGCGTCTACATGTTACAGGTTATATCCATCTGTGATCATAAAACAGGGTCATGCTGGTATGTGTGGTGGTTCTGACCTGTACTCTCAGCACTCAGGAGACACAGGCAAGGATGATTGCTATGAGTCCAAGCCTGTGATATAAAGCAAGTCCCTGTTTCAAAAACTGAAGCAAGGGCTGGAGAGACGGCTTAAGTGGTTGAAGGTGCTTGCCTGCAAAGCCAAATGACCTGGATTCGAGTCCCCAGTACCCACATAAAGCCAGATGCACAAAATGGCACATGCATCTGCAATATCTGGAGTTAGTTTGAAGTGGCTAGAGGCCCTGGTGTGACCATTCTCTCTTTCTCTCCCACCCCCCTCTCTTTTCTTTCTGCATGAAAATATTTTTTAAAAACCTGAAGCAAAGAAAAAAGAAAGGTTAAACTTCCTTTTACAATCCAAATTATGATAGCAGGCGACCTCCTCTGCCTGCAGGACACATGTCGTTTTGTAATTTCCTGAACTCCCTCGAGGGATGTCTCTTCTGTAGTCACAAATCAGGCTGGCACATGCTGGCATCAGAAAGAGTGTCAGGGAGGGTCCTTTTGGCCATGCATGTCAGAACCCATCAGAAAGGATCTTATTAAAGGCAGCAGAAGTACTGGCTCCTGTTGTTGAGAATATTATTAAAGACAGTAGAAGATGCCGGGTGTGCTGGTGCATACCTTTAATCCCAGCACTCGGGAGGCAAAGGTAGGAGGATGTCTGTTAACTGGAGGCCAGCCTGAGACTACAGAGTGAGTTCCAGGTCAGCCTGGGCCAGAGTGAGACCCTACCTCAAAAGAAAAAAGAAACAAAGACAGTAGAGACTATTGTTGAGAATGTTATTAATGACAGTAGAGGAACTGCTCGTGGTATTGAGAAGGATGCTGAGGAGTCTTGTGTCGCTGAAGCAGCAATGGAGGGGAAACTGGCTTCAAGGACTGAAAGAAACTGGCACCTCTATTGCGCTTCTATTTCTTCCTCTCTCCCTTCTGGCTAATCGACTCTTCTCTGGGCTCTGGCTTTGCTGCCCTTGTCCCCACATGGAGCATCGCATGACTGCCATGCCCAGCCCTGGTTATAGTTATGTCCAGAGAAAGGGTCCTCGTAATGAACTAGGCTTGGGTCAGGCAAGCTTCTCTGCAGCTAGGAGACAAGGTCTGTTGCTAGGAGAGAAAGTAAGCAGTGAAAAGTCAATGAGTACGTCAACCACTCCACCTGCATCTCTACTTTTATCTTTCCTTCCTGCTCTGACTCCTGCATATCCACACCCACTGCCTCCAAAACCTATGATAAGGTCGAGCCTTGCCACAGCCATCATGAGACCCAAGACACAGGCACCACTGTTGGAGTCTGAGTTAGGAGAGTGTCACCATGGAGGGAAGGGCATTCTACCACTGGAAAACCCTCCTGCCCAGGAAATCAGCAAAGGATATGGGAGGAAGTAAGTTGAAGGAAGACAAAGACAACGTCTAGGGACAGATGTGCACAGAGAGGAGGTGAAGCTTAGCACCATGAATAAGCTTAAGGAACAAGTACCAAGGTTGGACACATGGTCAGTGGAGCGCAGACCAAAAGAGACTCAGAAGTCAAACCAGCAGATGATCCTGACTCGGGTTTCTATGAAAAGGTTAGGGTATAGGTGTGTGTGTGTGTGTGTGTGTGTGTGTCTCACACTGCAGAATAGCTCATGTCAATAAAGCTATCCGATCTGCAGATTTCAATTCAGTAACATTAGAATAACTGATGCTGTCTGCCCTCAAGGCATCGAGTATGGAGGGTCCTGAGAATCCCATTGAAGATGTTTGCCTTTCACCTCCAGACCCTGCTGCCATTTCCATGAGCTCTGTATCACTGTCAGTGAGCCAGTGAGGTTCCTGGAATTGGAGCCCTTTGGGCTGGACCACTTGTCTTAGACCATAAGGCTACTGGTTCTGCTCAGGTCCATTTTGGTCCAGTTCCAATTCTGGGCCTTCACTGTAGCAAGTGAGTGGAGCCAACATCGGCAGCCAAGTCTGATGTAAAGGGATCATTTCGACTCATCCTCACTTGCAGCACAAAACACAAATGAGTGTGCTTACTGAGAGAGGCCTGGGGAATAGAAGTTTGTGGCTTGACAGAGTATAATTAACACATCATCCACACAAAGCCGGAGGACGGACTGCTGCGATTACTCCCAGGAAACACACTGTAATTGTATCATCCAGTCCAAATGCACCAGGACAAACGTTTGTGTGCTGGACGGAAGTCAAGGCAGATTAAAGGAGAGCTTAGTCTAAAGGCGGTTTTCCCCGCCATCAGGAAGAACCAAAAGCAAGAGGAAATGGGAAGAGGCTGGTTAAATAATCTGTCACTATATATAAGATACAATGTGTAACCAGGACGTGTAATGACATGGAGGATACTCTTCTTACGAGAAGGAAAGAGCAGAATGTGAAAGGAAAGAGGGCATCATTCAGAACCCATGTGCTTATTCCTTATGGGTGGACACTGAAGATTATTTGTAAAACTGTTCTGTACACAGACTCTCATTGTTATTTTACTGAACAACACTAAACACCAGGAATACTTTTCACAAGTAGATTTCATCTCACTATTACTCCCCCCCCCCATCCTTGGCCCTGCACCCCACTAGGATGCATGCCTGAGAAATTTTCCTTTTCCCTTTTCTGTCCCCACCCCTAGTCAGAAACACCAGGGAGCAGTGAGTCCTGGGGTCCAGGCTGAGGGCTATGTGCTCACACACATGCACAGAAAGAGAGCTAGTTCCATGGGACTTAAAAAACAAGACTGATTAACTGTTTAATAGTGTTCTATAAAAACCAATTACCAAGAAAATTAAATTGTAAGAAATGCAATGCCACAAAGAAAGGTCATCTATTTTGAATGTTTTAGAGGAGATTTCTGTGTAGGGAGGAGGTGAAACCACATTCTCTCTCATGACTTTTCCAAATCTGATTCTGTGACATAAAGAGCCATAAATACAGAAGCAAAAGTGACACAAAAGGCCAGGCATGGTGGCGCACACCTTTAATCCCAGCACTGGGGAGGCAGAGGTAGAAGGATCACTGTGAATTTGAGGCTACCCTGAAACTACATAGTGAATTCTAGGTTAGCCTGGCAGCCTGGGCTAGAGTGAGACCCTACCTCAAAGACAGAAAGAGAGAAAAGAGAGAGAGGGAGGTGAGAAAGAACACCACAAAGAAACACTCCTTTACTGGCATATATATCCTATGATTCTGGCTAGCTATCTGCTCAGCCTCAGGTTAAAGATTGCTATGTTTTTCTCATATTTCCAAAGACTTATCCATTGGTAGCCTGTTTCTCCTTGAAATCTTGGTCTTCACCACGTACCTGTATGTTGCGGTCAGCTTTCTAGTTGCTGCGCAGGAAGAACCCAAACAAAAGCAGCTTGTAGAGGAATGGGGTTATTTGGCTTACGGACTCGAGGGGAGACTCCATCCTGGCAGGGAAAACGATGGCACGAGCAGAGGGCTGGACATCACCTCTGCCACAGCACTGCAAACAGCAGCAGGAAGGTGTGCCAAACTCTGGCCAGGGGAAGCTGGCTTATAACCCCCATAAGCCCGCCCCCAACAACACAGCTTCATCGAGGTTGTAAAACCCAAACTGCCATCAGCTGAGGATCGATCTATCAGAACACATTCAATTGTTTGTGGGGGACGCCTGGATCAAACCATGACACTGTACTCTTCTTAGTCATTCTTTCTTTTGGACAGTGTGCTGGCCCCTCCCTTCTTCTGCTACCTGCACACAGCTTGAGTCATGGACAGCAGGACCTGCTTAGCCACCAGTCACTCAAAGAGCCTGTTCGCCAAGAGCGGCTCAGCACATGTCCTCTGACTGTCCCCTATCCTTGGAGCAGATCAGCCACCAGAAGGCAAGCTTCCTGGTCTCGTTGGGAGTGGAAGTCCTGGGAGGTTAGTGCTCCATGCTGGGCTGTACAGGATATATTGTAGGCCAAAATAGTTATGCATGGTATATGTAAGCTTGAGGAATTATTTATCATCTCTAAAATAGATTTGTCCCCTCTGGCGTATTTGTGGGAAAAGGAGAAGGAAGGAGGAGCAAATATTGATTAACAACTGAAGAGGCCATTTTAGGTGTGTATCTTCACTTTTCTCTCCCTTCCCAAGGACTCTATTTTTCCCCCATTGTGTGCTGTTGCTGAGGGGAGTGATGTCTCTGGATATTCTCCCCCACTATGGCTCTTACATGGCGGGTGAGTTTTAAATCTGCTTTATTGTTGAAATCTTAAGTGTCTCTGGACTGCTGCTTTGGGTTTTAATGGGTATTGTTGGTGTCTGTCTCCACTGACCTTTCAAGGGTTATCTGACTTGCTGTGGTGATTGGTCTCCTGTTTATCTCATCATTTTCTCATAGGTCTCATTTGGGCCCTCTATGATAGGCCAGGGGTGGTTCATCTCCTGCCAGAATGTCAGCCATCATCCCATGTCTTGTTGGTGGAATTGGGTTGTCTATGGCTCTCACTGCTTTATGGAAAATACAAACAGAATCTCCATTGGAGTGTGAGGAATGGAACCTTCCAATCTTTCCAGGTTATGTAGCCCCGAAGTGACAAAGGATGGGTTAGAACCAGCTCTGTCTCTTTAAGGTTTGATTTAACTCAATAAAAACATGATTTTGCTGTTTTTCTTTGTCACACCATTCGGAAAAGCATTTTTAAATGAATATAAAGGTCATACTTGTACCTTAACAATACCTCAGCTTAAAATTCTAGTTATGTGTAATTAAATTGTATAATTTAGCATATGAGGATGCTGCTGTATTAGCAAGATAGACATACTTAGAGACGCTTACTACTGAACACAAAAGAGCCATTTAATTTAAACAAGATAATTCAGACGTCTGATTTGCCTAAAGCTCATAAAACACCATTTCATTAAATCATGCTTTCATTTATGTAAGATGATTGTTGTAGCTTGTATTGTTATAAAAGTGAGAAGAGTATAGTGTATTGTTATTAAATTATGAACATTTAAGGAAAATGCTTTTTGGAATGAAGTACACTTTACTACCTTAATTTATTTACCCATTTCATAGACAATCGTTGAGCATCTGCCATATGCTGGGCGTGACTATGGGCACCTGAGGTATAGCAGGCTTCCTCCACAGAGCAGGTGGATGGAGACAGGAACTGCAGGAGGCTTAACCCTAAACCCTGTAAATGTTACCTTACGCGGAAAGAGGGGATTTGCAGATGTTATGAATGAGGGTCTTGACATGAGGGGAATATCTTGGCTTCTCAGAGCAGATCCTGCTATTTTCCACGGGAACACATGCAGTCACATGTAGCCTTCGAGAGAGATTTTGATAGATACACAGAGGAGAAAATGATGTAGAGATGGAACAGAAGGTCTGTAGGGATTGACCTGTGAGATAAGAGCAATGTGTAGTCTGACCACCACCAGAAGGTGGAGGAGACAAGACAGAGGTTCTCCCCATTCCCCAAAGCCTCTTTGACTTTGGCCAAGTCAAGGATTTTGAACTTCTGGCCCTTAGACTGTAGAGAATAAATGTATATTGCTCAAAGCCACCACATTTGTGGTTATTTGTTATAGCAGCAATAGGAAACTGATACTGATATGTTCATTGGTCGTCATTGATAAAACTTGGAAATGTGATAAATGATAGATGGAGAAGAAACTTCAGGAAGTATACAGCCCAGGCAGGTCTTTCTGGGGATGAGGATATCAGCAGGCTCCTGAGAGCCAGGAAGAGGAGCAATGGAGAGAGAATGGTTGGCACACATTGCCCCAGGAGCAGCAGGGATAGGAAACGAAGACAAGGAAGGATATTGGGTCAAGGCAGAGCAGAACACAGAGCATGAGATGGCCAGGAGACCTCCGGTAGGATTTCTTGGCCAAAACAGAAAACTAGATGTTAGGCTAGCTACCTGTGACGGCATGGAGGGGTTGTAGCAGTGAAGAGCATGGCCTGCCTGCTCTGAATGGTGCAGGGATGATCACAGAGCAGATGCCAGGCCCAGGTGAAAGCAAGCAGGCAGAACAGGAGCAGCACAGGCAGGGAGGCTGGTGCTTTGTCCAAACCAGTTCTGCTTCTCCTGCTCGCTCTGCTGCTCTTGCCTTGCTGACCCCCTGCAGCCACTTCCTCAATGTTCTTCGCTTTGTCTGCTCCCAGCATCAGCCCTCTGCCCGATTATTACGCATAGTCAGGTGGCCTCCAAACTAGGAAGCCACACGTCCCATCCACCAATTCATTGCAATTGCTCTGCGTTTGCTTGGCCATCATTCCCTGTGCATTCTACCTTTCACATTTACAATTAGCACAGCACTAATTTCCCAAGCTAATTGGTTGTAAAATGGTGAAAACAGTGGTCTCTCTTCCTAGGACGGTGTGGAGAATAATTGAAGTAACAGATGCAAAGTGCTTAGAGAAGTGAATGTCATTTACCAACAGTGTCTTTGTGTCCATCCTCAGCTTCACTGTCTTTGTGATCTTCACATTCTTCCTCATCTTTCGTTCTCATCCTAACGGTCCTCAATTCCCACCCACACCACAATGGGGGGAGTTTCACTGAAGAGCTGCTTTGAGAAGCTCCCTGTCCTAAGACACCCCCAGTCATGGAACTCGATGGACTGGCTCCTGGCTCCAGTCTTCCCACCTCCCTCCTTACTCCCCACACCGTAGCCAAACAGTACCAGCTGGATTAGCCGCCTGCCTTCTAGGCCTTGGGGTTCCCCTGTCTGTCCCTCCCATCTCCAGTGCCTCTAGTGCCCATGAGGATTGGCTTTTCAAGTCCTGAAACCCTTTCACAGCTTCTCCACATCCTTCCCTTCCCTGGATAAACTCATTTGTCTATTTCCTTACTCAGGTGGGCTAGAGACTCTATCCTGCTTGCTTTCATGAGATGACCTGAATGAAAGCAACTTAATTTGAGGCACTGTCATAGGTACAATTCCTTCTACAAAAAATGAACTCCTGAAGGCCATGAAAGAGGGCCTGAGAGTGATGAGAGAGAAGCTACCACTTCCCTGTAGGTAGGAACCCAGTTTTTTAAGAGGCAAGGTTCACAGTAAGAAACTTGGAAACCCTTTTTTTCCACCTTAGGACTATAGATCATGTCACAGGGTGTGTATTTCAGTCAGTGACCCATGGTTAACCTCCACTGTCAGTTTGACAGGATTTAGAATCACCATGGAAACCATCTCTGAGCATGTCTCTGTGGGATTTTCTAGATTAGGTTAGTTGACGTGGGAAGACCTATGCTACCTGGGAATGGCACCCACCACTCTAGGGCTGGAGTCCTTGTACAGAAAGGATCTTGTCATCTGAGCACCAGCATCCTAGGCCCTCTGCTTGGTGACCGAACGCAACGGGACCAGCAGCTGCAGGTCCCGTCGTCATGCCCTCTCCACTGTGATCAACTTGAACTGTAAGCAGAAATAAACCCTTCTTTGTTTGGTCATGGATTTGTCATGGCAATGACACAAATAACTGATAAAATGATCTAGTGAGGTGACAAGCCCACCCATCGCTCTCCGGGCCCATGCATGTCCAGCAGCCCTGATGGCTGAGTAGAAAAGCATCATTGCACACGTCACAGCAGCACCGGGAGGCAGATTCTCAAAAGAAAGCTCTACAGAGGTGTGGCATTTCCCTGGAGCAGATGTGGGGTCTCCACAAAGAGGCCTGAGGTTTGGCTGAGGGGATGTGGGGTCCCCTCACTGAGAGGCCTGGGGTTTGGCTGAGTGGATGTGGGGTTCTCTCACTCAGAGGCCTGGGGTTTGGCTGAGTAGAAGTGGGGTCCCCACACTGAGAGGCCTGGGGTTTAGCTGAGGGGATGTGGAGTCCCCTCACTGAGAGGCCTGGGGTTTGGCTGAGCACTGAGTGATCAAAGGAAAGACCAAAGACAGAACTTGCACGACAGGGAAGGAACAAGCTCCTTGCACAGACCCAGGCCTAGAAGGTTCGAGAGAAGGAAATATCTACATACCACTGCAACCCTAATCCTCCTTGCATGTTGGAGAGTTGGTTTATCTAGTGGTTAGTTTTCTCTTGGTGAGAAATGTTCTCAGCTGCCTTTCCCACGTAGTTACACGCACTGTCACAGAAGAGGTATCTCTTCCCAACATCTGAAGGAAGAAGCAGAATATAGATTTTGATCTTTTCTCGCTTTCTATTCACTTCCCCCAAAGGAAAAGGAAACCATGATCTGAGAGAGGTGGAAAATTCTGGAATCATATCTCACATAGTACTGAAGGGAAAAGGCTCCTTGCCTCTCTCTTCTCTTAGACCCCCATGGAAGGCTCCATGAGGGGGCACTAACCACGCACACGTTTTAGGAGGCTTGGTTCTGTGTCTTCAGTGTGTGCCATGTAACTTCAGGTCTGGAGAGGGAGTAAGAAGATGTGCTTTGACCGCTGGGAATGTAGCCCAGTGGTAGCGTTTGTCTAGTAAGTACAAAGCCCTGGCTTCAATCCCAGACTACAAAACAAAAACAAATACTAGATATGTTCTGGCCCCAAAGCTGTCGGCCTGGAAGTCCTACCTGTGCAGTGTTTCTGGGTGTTACTGAGCCCACAAGAAAACAGAGCCCCAGTGTGAAAGTTTGTACTAGTTCCATTAGAACTCAAATGGAACCTAGACCAATGACCCCTCAGCAAAGTTCCGAGGTGCCTGCATTGTGGTATGAAATACTGGAATGGGTGGGATCTGAAATAAGGCCCTGGGATAAAGGCCCAGTCTCGCTTTTGGGGAGGGTTACTTTTGAGATCACTACACAAGAGAGACTCATGACCAAGATCTTGTCTCTAGAAAAGACCCAGAGGCTCAACCTCTGGGCGGCCTTCCAAGGACGGGCAAGTATCACCCTGAAGGATAAAAGTGCAGGGGAGCTGCCTGTCACGCCTCTCATCACCAAGCTATAAGCTCCTCGCCATCTGGAACTGTATTTTACCCAACCTTTGTGTTGAGCCTGATAAAACCCACCCAGATTTACTGGCCAGAATTCAAGCTAGATGGAACAGGACATGCTTGTGTGAATTTCCAAATCAGGTTCAAGGGCATGAGCCTGTCAAGCTCAGAAAGACTTTCCCCAAAGTGTCACTGATCATCTCATTTGAATGTAAAGGAAATGACTGCCTAATTAAAAACAGAGCTTTAAAATATAAGAATGATTGTAATACGAGAATCATAATTATTAAAAGAATTGGGAACCTCTGATTATTCAGGGTTACTTTGTTATCTCCTGTATATTTTCTTATCCTCCTTTAATTATAATCTGAATTCTCCCTCTTTCTTCACCTGCTTATCATGCATGAGAACTAGGAAGATGCACAAACCACACACACACACACACACACACACACACACACACACACACACCCCACAGTCACACTGCACTCTGTACTTGTTCCTCTCCACAGAATGTGTGCTACGTGGCTATTCAGAAGGGAATCTGAAGAAAAAAATGGCCCGATGAGATTATCATCACAAATCTTTCCCAAGAAGCAGGGACCCTCTATCATGGCCTCTTAGAGGTACAGCAATGATCCAAACATTTTCTGGTGACCAGGTAAATTGATGGCCTGAGATTCTGCTTTGGGGCATTTACTTCAGTCAATTATTGAGGTTACTGCTAGTTTTGAAATAGTGTTTGCTTTAAATCTCAACTAATGTAAATCTCACGGGCAGGTACGGTCCCGTGGAAGCCATTTCAGCTCCAGTGAAAAACCAAAAAAGGTTCTCAGAAGTCATGAGACTGTGAGACCAGGCCCATCATTTGGCTGACATGACAATCCTCTCTAACCTGAAGAGAGGGCTTGGAAACTTCACTTGGCTTCATTGTGTTGCAGAGAGAAGCCAGTGATTTGAGTCTCAGATTATGGCATAATGGGTCATTTATGCAAATCATAAAATGAGCTTATAGAATGTTGCTACGAATAAAATACATGCACCAATTTAGGCAGGCATTCCTCCCTTGTTAATTCTTATATTTTGTTTGTATTTAATACTCCATTAAGATCTGAAGCCCTAAAATTTGTTCATTCAACCAAAATTTACAGACATTCTCTGTGTTCTGTGCTTAGGCAGTGGGCTCTGGGGAATCTCCAGAGCTCTAAGGCTATTGAGTGAGATCAGATATGCTCACTAGGAAATGCAATTACAATTCTGCCTCAGGGGCCATGGCAGGATGCATTTGTTTCCTTGGGCAGCTGTAACAAAGTACCACTGGCTGGGTGGGAAGTCAGTTCTGTTGTGTCTTTAGAGGCCGGAAGTCTGAAATCAGTGTTGGCTGAGCTCAGAGAGCACCAGGGGAGGAACCCCTTCTTGTCTCTTCTTAGTTGCTGTTTGTTGTCAGCAATTCTCAGCCTCCCTTGGCACTGCCCTCACCATCATGTGGCATTTTCCAGGTGTGTCCCCAGGTACCCACAGCCTTCCTCTATGGACACCAGTTGCACTGGATTACAGGCCCATCTTACTCTCGAAGGACTTCATTGTAACTGGTTTCACCTGCAATGACCCTATTGGCAAATAAAGTTATATCTGAGTAGAAATTTACTTGTCGAAGAGTCAGCTGTGGTTTGAACTGGGAGTTCAAGCAGGAGTCCTAAGTGGATTTTCCACCGAATTCTTTCATGGAAGGCAAACCTGCAGCCTTGAGGCAAATGGGTGGAGGTCTAAAGCACTTCCCATGGAGACACCCTCTTGTCTGCCCCCCGCAGCAAACCCATCCTGGTGGCACACTCTCTGCCCCCCTCTCTACCTGGGTTTCCTTCTCCCGAAGGGACGTTCAGCCAGTGGTTCCTGTCCTTGTGTTGAGGTGCGAGGGTGTCAGCTCAGTCCTGATGCCACTAGAATGACAGCCGAGATGTTCTCCTTCCAAGAGGGAGGGAGAAGGG
Organism: Zapus hudsonius; assembly: GCA_004024765.1. NCBI lineage: Eukaryota > Metazoa > Chordata > Mammalia > Rodentia > Dipodidae > Zapus > Zapus hudsonius. The sequence continues at coordinate 5,610 of PVHP010013824.1, read as the reverse complement.
GTTCTAAACACTGTCTGGGAGTCAGGAAAGGAGTCTCCGCCCCAACCACACCTACTGACCCTAAGAGCTGCTTTAACAAGATCTCTCCCCACCCCACAGTGGGGAAGCACTTCTCTCTCTTTAGTAGAAATCAGAAACGTACTTACATCTGGATCTAGCATGCACGCTTGCTGACGTCACTGGCTAGCAGAGGAATCCAAGGCCAGGTGCCACTTCCTACATCCCATAAGCTGCCTGGAGCCTAGGAAGTCATAGTGTTTACCTTCTAGGTTGGTCTTTGGATGGCAACTTCTCAAAATCCATCTTATAAACTAGACGTATGGAATTTTAAAAGTTAACTTCTCAGGATTCTGCAGTCTTCCTCCACCCATTCTCATCAAAGTGCATGGCTCGAGCAGATTTGCAACCAGGTCCCTGGAAGGGAAACCCTGCACCGCATGACGTCAGAGCTGCCCTTTGAAGCCCACCTTCCAGCAAGAGATCCCTTGGAGCCTCTGGATGGAGCAGGATACGACAGAGAGTTCTGGGTGACACTAGTGTCCCCAGAGCGCTAGAAGCTGAAAATCTTGATTGGAAGTTTCTTCAACATTCCTTAGAGAACGAATTTCATAGAATCTGGCTGGTTCAAAAGCAACACAAAGTCTCTGGAGGAGGAAAACAGAACATTCTCCAAGATTTAATATGTATGCCCAATATAAATCCCTGACTAAGTTTTGGAAATTTTTTCTTTACAGTCACTATCCACAAAGCTTTCAAGATAGGAAATGAGCACAGCTCTCATCTCCTCCCAGAGTATTTTAACACTTTTGCACTTTGGACCTTTGCTGCGGCCTCCTCCCTAATATACAGTAATATACAGAGCTCACTCAACCTACCAGGGTTGATTCAAGCTTCAAACCTCACCGGGGATGTAGAATGGAACAGATCCAAAATCTACCCCGAGATGTGGAGCAGGACAGGCCAGTCAAGAACACCAAGAAGAAGCCCTGCTCTTCCCAAAACAGCTTTGAACAAAATGCAAGCTTAAGCATGACATGACCATTTTTTTCTCTGAACTATATACAGTTGCGGGATATTCTTTCCACGAAGTTCTTCATGGGTAAGGAATTTTGAATGTGCTTCTTTTGAAAGGGAAAGCGGACAAACGGGCCCAGCTTCTCCAGGGTTCTATTTCTCACTTTAGAAGAAGACAGCTGGTTTCTCACTCTATGGGATCCAGAAATAGCTGTGCTGATATGCGTGAAAGTGTCTTGTCCAACTGGTGCTCACACACCATTTCTTCATCTTCCCGGCCCAAGGTGGAGCCTCACTGAAACACCTGCAGGAACAAAACCAAGAAAAGGATGGACGTTGGCGTGGGCCCTCAAGACAGCTGTTCTGTGTGGCCCAAGCTTTCTTCCCGTGCAGAGGAAAGGCAGACCAAATTTAACTCTGTTGTCAAGATCAAGTCCTGATTCTGTCACAGTTACATTTGCCCCAGATAGCAGCGATAGGAAAAACAACCTGTGGAAGGAACTGCAGAAGATCTGGAAAATGATCAAATGCTGTACTCGTCATTTCTAGACTGCTTTCCTGCTTGGGCTTCGGGAGGTTGGGCTGGGATGCAATACTGGGCCTGTGCATTAGCCATGATCCCCAATACTGTTCACTGGGAAGGGCCAGGGACACATCGGTCCTGGGAGGTCTGCCTATCGATCCTGGAAGGAGGCTCAAGGGAGCAGTACTCCTCTCAAAGATCAGCCAGCTTTCCCAAGAAGCTTTGGTGATGGGGGCCATGTTGTCATCTGTCCATCTCTCTCATTCGCTCCTTTTTTCTTCTCAGGAGACTACACGGGAAAGGGAATTAGAAACAGTACTGGTTGAACACCCCTAATCTGCAATCTGAACTGCACCCAAACCTGAAGCTTTTTTTTTTTTATTGTGTGCTGAAGCTAGAGAGGGGACACGCTTGGTAGAAATGGGCGCTAAAGAGGGTACACAATGGTGAATATTGTTATAGCACCATGGGGAGTTCTACATCACAGGTGGAGAATGCACCTAGCAGGAAAGAGGTGCCTGAGTTTCTCAGAGCATCATCATCCCTTGGGAATTGGAAACCACAAGCTTGGGGGACAAGCAGCAGTAGAGGTGATGTATTTAGTTTCTGCAGCAGACAATACGACTCTGGGTATGAAACCAGGCAAAGAACACATCACATGGCCTAGGTGGGCCTCTGTTTCTGAATCTATAAAATGAGGATAGTACTATCTTCCTCAGAATTATTGTCAATATATACCATCACAAGACATACAGAATTTTCACAGTAGTAGCTGGGACACCTTGACTTTCAATAAAAAGCGACCTGTATTAGTTTTTAGCCTTTGTTCTTGGCTTTAAGGTGGAGGACAAAACCACATTTTAAAGAGAGTCCCAAAGGAGAGAAAACTGGTATGGCTCTGTGTGCCACCCTCCCCCTTGACCCTGAAAAAGAAAAGGAACGTGTCCCCTCCCCTCTCATGCTGCCAGGCACCACATTAAGGAAAGGAACGATCCTGCTGCTTTTCCCTCTGGGCCCTCAGACTTTAAGGGGTATCGAAGGAGTCTCCAAACCCCCCCCACAAGAAGAGGGAGGGGAAAAGGCTACCACAGCATCCACAACCTGTCCAGCCTGCCTGCTGGTGCAATCAATCTGCTCACCCAAGGCTGAAGTTGCAACTGACCCCATGGGCCCACCTGCTTACCATTCTCAGCTAGTAAAAAAAAAAAAAAAGTCAGGATTGCTGTTCTAGTCCCCAGAGCTGCACACTTGAGGGAGGGAGTTCTTACAGGTCACCCACAGACTGGGGGCCACCAGAGAGAGCTGGGCTAGTATCCAACAGTAGCCAGAAAACAGTCTTCTGGGGGTGGGGCAGAGCTGTCCAGGTCCATTGGTGAGGACACTTTGCCTCACAGCATTTGTAAACCATGTAATTTCAGGACCATGTGTAAAGTTGCCAGCATTAGTAACAAAAATGCTGATGTCTGATTAAACTTGAATTCCATACATACTATGTTTTGGTTTTACTACAACTATGTCCCAAATATCACATCACTATATTATGTTTTGTTTTGCTCTTTGAGGAGGCCTTTACTCTGTAGCCCAGCCACACTCGAGCCCCCAATCCTGCTGCCTCAGCCACCTGCATGCTGGGTTACAGGTGTGCTCCACCATACCTGGCCTTATTCTAATTAATTATAATAATTATCTGAAATATAGATTTACTTAGGTGTCCTGGATTTGTGTCTCAAATGTTCATCAGACATTTTCTTGACATAGGGCCTCACACCATAGCCCTGGATAGCCCTGAACTCACAATAATTCTTGACTCAGCCTCCCAAGTGCTGAGATTACAGTCCTGGCCACCATACCCAATTGATTTGTCATGCTTATACCGAAAAAAAAAAGTTGTATTGTTTTTCTGCAACGACATTTAATGGGCCTCCTGCACCTTCTATCTGGCAAAGCTTTCACGTACATCCATACACCCCAGTGTGGCTCGGCCGCTCCCAGCCTGTATTCAAAGCAGAGAAGCAACACGATTTCCAGACACAGCCACTCCGTTCAGCCTAGAGAGTCTAAGCAACCCTGAACATGGGCCATTGTCACTTCCTCTCACTCCTGTCACTTGTGTTCCGAGGCCCACTCACTGCTCACCCCTTCTTGGTTCTGTATTACCCTCCCAGGGGCCTCTATTAGCTGGTGCTGGGCAATCTGGGCTGTGTCTGTGTTCCCAAACTCATCTGTTCTTGCATTGTGCGGTCAGATGCTGTTCATGGTTCTTGGCAAGTGGACTGATAACTTCCTGGTACAAGAAATGATATGTCTTTTTTGCATCTGTTCTGAGCACCCCGCCCATGGCTGATGGAAAAAGTAATCTCCATCATTGCATGGACTCTCGTGGTGGAACCTAAAAGCCTTGTATTACACCACAATGATAGCTTTACAGTGCAGAGAGGTAGCTCTGGAGTGGATGCTAACCCAATTTGTTCTCCCATCAGTAAACTCCTGTAATCACCTGTTATCTCTCAAATGGCACATCCTGCTTCTATGGCTGTCGTAGTCAGCCCACACGTCACTGGGATGAATCTTCAAACCAGGCACAGTTTGGGGGAGGAAAATATTTATTGAAACTACAGATTGAGGGGAAGTTCCGTAACAGCGAAAGAGGCTGGCCCTCTTTCACAGGTTCAAGCAGAGAGAAAAACCCATCACCTTCACCACACACACAAAACAGGGAACAGGCAGGAGGGCCAAGGAGAGAATTTCTTCCCCTTTATATAGCCTTAGGGTGGGGTCTTACAACCCTTCCCCAGACTTAATGGCTTCCTGAGTCTCTGGACTTTCCTTCCTGCACTGCCCACACAGGAAAGGATGTTTTCTTCCAGCTTCTTTGAGCTTCTTTACATCCTGCCCCTTGCTGAGAGGCTGCCTTCCTAAAAACATCCTCAGAGACCCACCCAAGATAATTCAAAAGATCAAGTCGACAACAAAACCTAACATCACAATGGGTGTGCAGAGAAAGGAGCAAACTCAACTCCACCTTTGAGATGTGGCTCCAAAAGCAACAGCATTGATGGAACCTTTTCTGACTCCTTTAGGAAGATTTAGGAAAACATAAAGGCTCTCCCAGTGTCTCCCCTTGATCCACTTGGTTCCCTCCACCCCAGCCACACTGGCCCCTTTGCCAGAGCACAAACACACTTATCCACCAAGCAGGCTCCTTCCTCGGGGCCCTCGGCTCGGAAGATCCTTCCCTTTGCCGTCCACACATTTTGGGAGCCCTCCCCTTGCAGACCCTGCTGTAATGTCACTTTCATCAAGTTCTTCTCTAACTACTCTACTGTTGCAAATTCCTTGCCAGAAGCTTCCCCCCTGGTTCCTCTCCTTGACCCTCATTATTATACAACACACATAACTTTTCCTAACTTTCCTAACTCGATCCCCTCCCAATGGAGTATGAATTCCAAAGAACAGGAAGTTTTACATTTGTTTCATTCACTCCAGGATGTCCATAAACATTTGAGTGAACGTATTGTTTTTCGTATACATACTAAAGGTGATAAGTCCCACCTGGTTTATTCTTTGATATCTATATATAAGCACTTTCAGGAGACCATGTGCAGGAATAAATGAAGAATGAAGGCCTGGAGAGATGGCTTGGAGGTTAAGACGTTTGCCTTCAAAGCCTGACAACCTGAGTTCGATTCCCCAGTACCTGCATAAAGCCAGATGCACAAATAAATAAAATATTTTTTAAATGAAGAACGAAGACTAAAAGAAATAGAGCAAGAAGAAATGCATCCTGCCACTTCAAATAAGTGCTTGGCACACTTGGAAATTGAATGCAAATAGGCTAATTTGACAAGTACCTTACATACCTTAGAAGGATTAGGAAGTTCTGAGAAGCTCCAGTTCTGGCCTTTGCCTTTTCCCCGGACATGTTTCCAGCAGAGGTGGGTCCGCCTAAGCCCTTCCTTCCACCCTCAGAGCCCTGTGCCCAGTGACAGAGCTGGAGTTCTAGCCAGAGCAGTTGGGTGCAGCCCCTGACTAAGGAGCAGAGAGGCTTGGTTAACTGATTCCCTTGGGGATGG
>PVHP010013823.1:0-40278 GCA_004024765.1 Zapus hudsonius | reverse complement strand
TGTGTTTACTTTGTTTTACCACATTAAATATCTCATCCTGTCCATTTTGATATGTTTTAGGTTAATAGCTAAAGAAATTAGTACCCAATACTTTTCCAGTGTGAGAGAGTATGTGTCTGTATTACAGTGAAAGCAAAATATTAAACTTTCGGGATGAGTACTAAGATATACAGGATCCCTTGCCACAAGGACTAATACATACAGCCCACGAAGGAGGATATACAACTGCTCAGGGATGGGGAGGGGGGGAATTGGGGAAGTCAGGATAACAACTCATGGTTTGCCCACTAAATAATGTAACTCATTATGGACAATAAATATTAAATTTTAAAAAAAGTTATTAAAAAACAAAAATATTATATACTAGACTTCATCAAAGTTTAAAGATCAGTTTTCCCTGTCTTTATGATATCCATGATTGATGAAAATAAATGTGATAATATTTTGAAGGGTAAATAGGTTGTCTTCTGTGGATTATATACCATTAGATACTCTCTAATCTGGTAATCTCTGTCTTTGAATCAAATTTATTTATATATTGCCTTGTTATTTATTCTTTTTTATTTCACCATCTTGATTCTGTTCATTTCCCCCCTATTATCTGCTTTCTTTTGGGTTTACTGAACATTTTACAGGCTTCAATTATTTTTCTGCTATTTCTGTTAACTTTGTCTATTTGCTTTACGTTTCATTGAAATCCTGAATTTTACCATACATAGCTTTATCATATCTCACTTTTACTTTAAAAATGCAGAAGTATAAATAATACAGAAGTATAAAATGCTGGCCTCACAAGCATAGAGGCCTAAATTTGATCCCTGGCACTATGTAAAAATGCCAGACTGGGCAATACATGCCTGTAATCCCAGCACTAGGAAAGAGAATAAAGGAGGATCCCTCACTCTCACTTGTAAACCAATCTAGCCCAATTGGTAATCTCTAAACCAATGAGAAAACCCTCCCTCAAAAAGAGGTGAAACACATTCCTGAGAACAATTACTGAGGGTGTCCCCTGGCCTCCATGCATATAAGCATGCATACACACACACACACACACACACACACACACACACACGTGTGTGCTCAAACACATATGATTATGCATATTCTTGGCTCTAATAAAGGACAGCTATGAAAATCTGAAGCTAATAGCATAATTAATGGTAAAACATTTAGGGTTCTCTTCTCAAATCTTAAAACAAGGCAAGGATATCTACTCTCAATATATTCCACTAACATTTCACTTTTATGTCCTAGGAGTGAAATAGATAGGGCAAGTAAAAGGTTAAAACTAAAACAAACAAAAAAAGACCATTTAAAAGAAGTAAAAGTATCTGTATTCACCAGTAGCATGACTACTTGTGTGGAAAATCCTAAGAAACTTGCAAAACAGCCAACAGAATTAACACTTAAATGTTGTAAGGTTGCAGGATTTAAAGCCAATGTTCAAAATCAATTCTATTTCTGTACTAGTAGCATCCTTTGGAAAATTCAATTAAGATAACAATTTCATTTTCAGTGACAATTATAATAAATTTAAAATACATACCAAGGAATAAATTTAGCAAAATGCCTCCTAGATTTCTGCATGACAGAAAAGACTCTGTCAGAGTGACTATAATAAATGGAACGCTAACCCATATTTACAACTTTGAAAGTTCAATATTTTGCTTTAATGTCAATTTTTCAAAAACTGCCTATGAAATCAAAGCAATCTCTATCATATACTACTGGGCTTTTGTTGAAATTGACAAGTTGATTATTAACTTTATGTGGAAATGAAGATTAAAAATGACTTTGAATTGCTAAAGCAATCTTCAAAGAAGAAAAATAAAGTTGAAAGACAAATATACCCTGATGTCAAGACTTACCATCAAGTTATAGGTCAGTGTGGCTTGAGCACAAAGGATCAATAAAATGGCAGCAGATCAAAATAGAGAGAACAGAAATTGACGCATATCCATAAAATCATTTGATTTTTTAAAGCTACCAAAAATTCACAAGGAAGTCAACATCTTTATATGAACTGATGGCTAACATTCTGTGCATAGGAAATAAATTTCAATGCCTATCTTCACTCAGTTGTTTGAGATGGATTTTAGGCCTAAATCTAGATGGAAAAAATCAGAAATTATCTAAAAGAAAATAGTACTACTACTAAGATATAGGAAATGTTGCTTTATTATTTTTTTCTTTTTTTGGTTTTTCTAGGTAGGGTCTTGCTCTAGTCCAGGCTGACCTGGAATTCACTCTGTAGTCTCAGGGTGGCCTTGAACTCATAGTGATCCTCCTACCTCTGCCTCCGGAGAGCTGGGATTAAAGGCACTCCTGGTGGAAATGTTGCTTTATAGGACACAGAGAGGGATAACTGTGAAAGAGAAAAGGATAGTGGACTTCATCAAATTAAAATTTCTTATCAAAAGATATCTTTAAGTAAGTTAGAAGCTAAAGAGACAACTTCACAAAACATATCTGACAGAATAAGAATTAATCTCAAAGATAAATGACAAATTCATATAATAATGGTAACAGATATTAAAAAATGGATAAAGCTTTTAGACACTATGAAAAGGAAATATTAATTGGCAATAATCATATAAAAGTGTCCAGCATCACCATTCTTCATAGAAATGTATTAAAACCAGAATATACTACCATACTCCAGTTGTTGAGAATATACATGAACTTAACTCATATAGATTATAGCAACATTAATCAAAAAGATAGAAAACCATGGCCCCAATAATTCCTATGGAAGAGAGTTCATAGATTTATTGTTCTAGCCATAAACTTCAAAAGCAGAAGCAGTTCAAGGTATCTGTCAATGAGAACTTTATATAAAATGCAGCATATTCATAAAGGAGTAATACTCCATGATTTGAAATACACTTCACAAGTGTTGCATTGAATTAAAGAATGAGTTCATAAAAGATCACATACTCTGATTCCACTCATAGGAAATTCTAAATAACACAAAACTAATAATGCAAAACTAATCAATGATGGAGCAAACAAAAGGTCAGGGATTACTTCATGATGTAAACTCATGATTTGAAAAGTGTCAGGAGGGGACATTCTGGGAGTGAATCTAACGATTTGCATTTTGACTGCTGTCAAAATTTGTTCTACACAAATGTGTACATTGTCAAAGCTCAGGATGGTACACTTAAGAGCTGTGCATTTCATACCATCTACCCATCTACTTATCTAAAGAAAAGCACAGTCAAAATGTTGAATTAAAGCCTAGAATGGTAGCTCTCATGCCTTAATTCAGCACTTTTGGGTGGCTAAGGTAAGAGGATTGCTGGGCTGGAGAGATGGCCCTTGCCTCTAGTGCCTAAGGCCTCAGATTCAATTCCCCAGTACCCACATAAGCCAGACCCACAAGTTGGTGGCCCTGGTGCACTCTCTCTCTCTCTCTCTCTCTCTCTCTCTCTCTCTCTCTCTCTCTCTCTCTCTCTGCTTGAAAATGAATAAATAAAAATTAAAAAAGAAAATAATATATATATATATATATAGATAGATAGAGAGAGAGAGAGAGAGAGAGAGAGTTGGTGTGAATTCAAAGCCAACCTGGGCTACAGAGTGGGTTCACATGAACTTGGGCTAAAGAAAGAGTAAAACCTTCATATATATATATATGAATATATATATATATATATATATATATATATATTCAGGCATGGTGGTTCAGGCCTTTAATCCCAGCACTCAGGAGGCAGAGGTAGAAAGGATCACTGTGAGTTCGAGGCCACCTTGAGGCTACATAGTGAATTCCAGGTCAGCCTGGACTAAAACAAGACCCTACCTCAGAAATGTATCTATATAACTAGACTTAATGATGTGCATACTGACATGTGTAGAGGTAATTTGTGCTAGTGTCTGTAACTTCCTTTTAGTTGCACTAAAATTGATTGATGAATACTTAGAAAGATGGAGAGATTGCTAGGCAAATGATGAAGCAAGTACAATAAAATACTAATGGCAGCTTTTGTGATGAGTATATGTGTTCAGTATATAATTCTTTTCAGATTGTATACACTTGACAATTTTCAGAATAATATACTGGAATAAACAATCCATATAAGACCTATCTATAATTCCACAGTGCTAGACAAAACACTTGCTTCTTACTACATTAATTTTTATCACCTTCTGACTCTGAAAATTAAGTGACTAATTCTGACACAAATACACTGATTAGCAAGTAGTGGCATGGTCTTTCTCTCTTAGAGACAATGCAGGGTAGAATGATCAAAGCAATGACCAGAAATATCATCCTTTCATAAACAGTGCTGGAATACCTCAGTGGGAAGAAATCCTTCAAGCTGCTTGAAACAGATGCCTTCTACCGTATGTGTTACGTGCTTGCTGTCATTTCATAAAAATTCATTTTTGCTTTACTACTCATAATTACTCGTGAGATAGTATGACTGTTTCTATCCTACACCTAAGAGAATTGAGTTTCCTGAGGTGGGGTGCCGATGACATACACCTAGCATGAGATGGTGCCATAGTCTAAAATTAGCACAGCATTTCTCTGAAATCCAAAAATCATGCTGTCAACAACTATGGCTCACTTTTTCCGTTTGAACTTTCAGCCATGAGAGAACTCCTAATCTTCAGGGATAGACTAGTCTATAGCTGAGGAGCTCTGTGCAATCAATACCACTCCTTGGTCTATAATTGGACTCTGAAATACCTACAGAAAGTACAGTCTCTGGACTGGAAAGAAGTGTTTAAAGGCACTTGCTTGTAAAGTTTGCTGGCCTGGGTTCAATCCCCAAGCCACCCACATAAGCCAGATGCAAAAAGTGACACAGTGTTGCTTTCCTGCAGCAAGAGTCCCTGGTACAAATGCACAGGCACATATGTGTGTATACACACACACACACACACACACACACACACAGAGCAAAAAATACAGAATAAATCAGTTAATAAAGTACAGTCTCTGATTTGCCGAGGTGTATATCCTTTTGGTCAAAGCCTTTTCCCTCTTGAAGTCTCTGTTCCAAATAGGAAGCCTGGTAAAAAAGCTGTAAGAGAAAGAGAAGACAGAAAGAGAGGTGAGAGAAATGGAATGATCCTAATGTCAGGAGAAAGCAGGTGTCTCACCGCTGGCCAAAATGTTAAATTTCTGGAGTAATTCAGCTTCCCAGTTTTCCATGATGTCAGCTACCCAGAATTAACAAAGACCTGAAAACAGCTGAAACACCATGCCCAAAGCAAAGAAAGACTTTCTAAAGATCTCATTAAATCGCTCAAGCCTGGAAGTTCATCTGATTTCATTACAAGTTGCAGGCTTTGCCTCCTGTGCTCTCTAAAGTATCTCTCACTCCATTTTTTTTTTCTGGGAAAACGATGTGTCATGGTGAGCAGGCCTCCTTGTTAGGTCTTGCCAAATGGAACTGCACAATTCCTCTCAGAAACTTGGCATTCCCTTAGGCTTTATTTGAGATTTGACACTGTGTGACTGAGGGTCTGTGCTTTTCAAAGGAATCAAAAAAATGGTTTATGCTTGGGTATTGTTTTCTATATTCCACAAGTACATAGAAATTAGCTATTATGTCAGTTAGTGATACAAGTTCTCTCCATCTCTGCATATCTCTTTTCTTAGCTTTCTAACTGGGAATACCAACACCTCTTCAGAATGTTCCAGCTACAGAGGAAGAGTACAACCTTTGGCAGAAAAAGAAAATGAATTTTTCATAATGGCTCTGGCCAGCTATGTACTGTTGACCAAGTGGTAACTTTGAAGCTGTGTTTCTAGAGACAAGATGGTGTCAACTCTCCTTGTCCCAGCAAAAGCTCCTCCTCTGAATAGTATTAAACACACACATGCTTTTTGTCGTTTTGTTTTGCAGCATTGCATATTGAACTGAGGGACTTGATAGTGCGTGATAGAATGATCTCTACTACTGAGCTACTTCTCCAGCCCATCAGTAATTCTTAATTTCTACCCAACTGCATTCAATGTCATGAAATATTCCTTGGAAGTACTCCACTCTACTCTATTGAATGAGCTGAATTAGCAGTGAGTCCAATCCAGGAGCACCTGCTTCTGATTCCTCACATCATAGACTTCATGGGATTAGTAGTAGTAGTAGTAGTAGTAGTAGTAGTAGTAGTAGTAGTAGTATTGCGGTTTTTCAAGGCAGGGTCTCAACTGACTTTACTCCCTCATTCTACATTGTTTAAATAAGGCCCAGGTACAGTCTTCAAGCTATCCTGTTCTTGTTTCAAATTTATTCAGAGAATTATGGGGATGTAAGGACAGAAAACTGTCAGGAGACTTCAGTGGTGAACTGACTCCTATTTGTAAGTTGCAAATACACATTGGTGTTCTGTAGCCATCCACTGAACAATTTCCACCTGCAGATAGTAATGTGCACATGTATGATACCTGAAGGATGGCCAGTTCTGCTTCTGCCCAGAAAATGACTGCAGCACAGGGTCACCTGAATGCCACCCTGACCCTGGCTTTTCTAATTAACTCTAACCATCTTACCGCCAGCTCCAACTCAAAAATCAAGATTTTTATATCAGTTCAAGAAGAAAGAAACTACTCCTATTTTTAAAAAATATATGACTAAAACCTTTGTTAATTATTTTTTAATGTAGCAAGGTGCAGTGGCCTAAGTCTACAATCCCAGTACTCAGAGGCTGAGGTAAAAGGATAGCAGTGAGTTTAAGGTTAACCTGTGCTACTGAGTGAACTCCAAGTCAGTCTGGGCTAAAATGAGATCCTGCCAATAAATAAATAAATAAGGCAAAAATGTCAGTCTCCAAAAGAATTTAAGTGGAATTTGAAGTAAACATCAAGTTTTATTCATGGAACTGTAAGGAAAGCTCTTACAATGAAAGTTATTTCTTATTTGTTATCAACTACATGTGAAGTGGGAAATATATCTTCATTAAATGCAAAACGTTTGCATTGTACTTTTGTGGGTCTGTGGCCTAGTGTTTTGTTTTTGTTTGATTTTTCTGCTTGGGAGCACTCTTCTCACAGGCATGCGCACACCCAGCCTGCTTGAGCCACCTTGAAGATCATGATGCTGACCCCGCAGTACCGCAGCAGGACTTGTGGCGGAACAAGCCCATGTGTAGTAGTTTTAAAGATAAACTCCCTCTAACATCCATAGGGCCAATCTCCACTTACAGCAGTTTTAAAGCTCAAATTCCCTTGAACATTCACGGTACCACCCCAAGTTCTCCCGATGGCTCAGAAATGCAGCAACATGATCCTCAACAAGCTCACCTCTGAGTCAAAACCAACCATGTCAGAGACCAGGTTCTTCTCCTCTAGAGTTGGGTTGATAAGAGAATGAGTCCTAAATCCAAATTCACTTAACAATGGGGACTTGATGGGTAACCAGGGACTACTTGGACCAAGCTTCACAAGCCTTTTACCTGAGGATAAACACATCTCCAAATATAAAATTATTCTACTAAAAATGACTAGACTCTCATCAAAACCAGTTATAGAGAGTTCCTTGGATTTGGAATATCTGTGGAATAGATTTCTAAGAAATTTTTCTTATAAGGAAAATTTAAACTTTGATATTTTAAAGCTCAGCTAGGTAGGAGAATATAGACCTGACAAAGAATGCAGACCAGAGACCTGACAAAGGGGGTGTTCTGAATATTCCACCTAAGAATTCCCCACAGGCATCCTATCAAACTTGAATGTTCTTTCTTCCTTTCTTTTTTATTCTTTCTGAATCTGTCAGTTCTGGTGTCTCTGTGTCAGGAGCATGTGTGAGTGGGAATCTCATGCTGAGAGCGCCATGAGGAGGTTGACAAAGTCTGAAATGCAAATAAAGCTGAAGCATGATGGAAAATTGCCTGCTACCCACTCGGAGGGCTCCGGAGCCTTTTCTAGAGCTGGGAGGTATGAAATCGGAAGAACTCTGGCCTGAAAGGGCTTGGAATTTATATTCTGACCCAACTGTGAACCTGAAGCAAATCACATTGCTTTTCAGGGTCTTGGGTTCTTTGTATAAGTAATGAACTATATTGGGTATGTTTTGGCCAAAGGTGAAAGAAACTAATTTAAAAGTACTTTAAATGAAAATAAATGAATTTATTATCTCACATAATCAGAATTTCTGGGAAGTAAGCCCCAGAAAAAGCTCAATATTGATGCCTCAGGGGCAGAACAGTAAACTGTTTCTCTGCACTGCTTGTCACTCTGTATCTTTCTATCACCCCCATTCTCAGAAAGGGCCACCTTAAGAGGAGACATGCGAGGGCCAATGACCCAAATCCCACAGGCATCCAAAAGTAATAAAAGAACTCTGTAGACTCTATGTCCAGAAATTTATACCAACCTCATGGACCCATCCCTTAAAAGACACAATCTGTCAAAACACATGAGGGCAAGATGATCCTAAAAGGCATAAATCTACTAGAGAAGTTGAATTGAAAATTAATACCCATTACTAACAGGGTACATGAAGATCAGACAAGTTTGCTGGTGGATTTGACCATTCATTTAAGTAAGAAAGCACTCTAATGTGCTCTCAAAGGCTATACAGGAAAAACTCACTAACTTATTGTATAAGGCTAATTTAACCTAAGCTAAACATTATAAAAACACAAAATTCAATATAGTTTAATATCTCTCATGAACAGAGATGCCAAAAATAAACAAAATATTAACACATAAAATGAAATAAGGGCTGGAGAGCTGGCTCATCAAGCAGTTAAATGTGCTTCCTAAATAAGCATGAGGGCCTCAGGGGTCTGGGACTGACAGAGATCAAATCCCCAAATCCCATGTAAACAGCTGGGCATGCCTACATGAGCCTGTAACCCCAGTCCTTCCATGGAACAGATAACCAAGAAGCTTCAAAGCCCTGCAAGTTATGTAATTAGCAAAGGGAAACTCTGGTTCAAACATGACCAGGCCGAAGAGCAATAATGTGAAACACTCAACATTCCACTCAGGCCTCCCCAGGCAAGCAACCCCAGTAAGCATATGGGATCCTGCAAGGTCACATACGCATGCATACACTATACCACACACAACACATTACACACAGAAATAAGAAATAAATAAATAGGAACAAATTAAAATGCAATAGTTTTTTTTTTAATACCATGAGTAGTTTAAGCTTTGTGTCAGACTACTACTTCAACATCCCACTAGAAATCCTTGGTGATGGAAAGAGGCAGGAAAGGAAATTGAATACATACTTACTGGTAGAGTAAAATAAAACTGTTTTTTTTTTGCACTGATGCTATGGTTATCTTTGTGTAAAATTCAAAACAATTTTTAAAAAGCCCTGTTAGCACTAATAAGCCATTATAGCAAGGTTATAGGATCCATGCTTAACACACAAAAGTTAATTGCTTTCCTATATACCAGCAATGAGCCAATAGAGTTTGAAATTGAAACACACAACCATTTATATTAGAAGCCATAACAGTGAAACATGTTAGATATAAAATTAATAAAATATATACCTATATGAAAAAATTATGGAACTGATGAAAGTAAATGAAGAACAAAATAGAGATATAATATGTAAAGATAATAAGTAGAGATATAATAAATAGAGATCCCATGTCGTGGATAGGAATACTCAGTATTGTTGTCTTAGTTCACCAAGCCTTCTGTAACAAAACAGCATAGACTGGGTAGCTTCTGAGAAATTTATTTCTCTTAGGTTAAGAGGATGAAAAGACAAAGTTTAAACACTGAACAATTTGGAAATCTGTAAGAGCCTGATTCCTGGTAAATACACAGTATATTTTCACTGTGTTTTCACATGATGGAAATAGTAAACAAAGTCTTTCAGGCCTCTGTTATAAGAAAACCAAATCTATTCATGAGGGTAGAGTCCTCATGGCCAATTCACCCACCCAAAGGCACTGCTCTTTGATTAAATTCACACTAAAGGTTAGGATTTCAATGTAATAAATTCAGGGAAACAACCTTCAGACCACAATCAGGGTCAGCTATTCCCAATGTGTTCTATAAACTTAACAGAATCTAAGCAAGTTCTTTTATACTGATACTGATGAAGTGATTATAAAGTTTGTATGGAGAAGCAAAAGACAAAGAGTAACTAACACAGTATCGAAGGAGATGAACAAACTTGGAGACCTGACAGTACCTGACTTCAAGCCATAATCAAGACAGCAGGGTATTCCAAAAAACAGTAAATATATCAAAGGAGTAAAATACAGAGCACAGGAACAGACTCACATAAATATAGTCAACTCAACACTGGCAAAGGAACAAAGACAACATAATAGGAAAAAGCCTTTTAACAAATAATATTGGAATTGGATAAAAACATACAAAAATGTTTTGGATATTGCTGAACCTTATATCTGTCATACAAAAATCAATTCAGAACTGTGTCAGAGACCAAACAGTAAAACGCATTAGACAACATAGGAGAACATATAAATGACCTTGGCTCAGCAATGACTTTAGGTGTGAAGAGATGGAAATATCCATAAGTGAAAGGATTGATGAAAATTTTAAAACTTCATTAAATTTAAAACTTTATCATCAGTTAAGGTACTAGAAAGTGAATGAAAAAAACAGACTGGTAGCAAATATTTTAAAAACATACTGGTAGAAAATTTTTGAAAATGTATAACAGATACAATTATTATCTAAAATATACAGTGATCTCTTAGACCACACAGCAAAACCTGTGAAGGCCTCAACAGGTAATTCACCAATGAGCACAGACGTGTGGAGCAAACACTCACATGAAAGCATGCTTCACATCATGTCATGAGGGAAATACAAGGTAGACCAATAGGAAGCATCACTACACCTATCACAATGGCCACATCCTGAATCCTGTCGACATTAAGTCATGGCCCAGGAACTCTTACTGCTGGTCAGAACACAAAAAGATACAGCTATTTGGGAAGAGTGTGCAGCCATTTCTTATAAAACAAAATATACTCTTACCAAATGCTTTAGCAATTGAACTTCTTCGTATCTACCCAAAGAAGTTGAAAACTTATAGTTGGGCATGATGGGGCATCCTTTGTTACCCCAGCACTTTGCATGCTGAGGCAGGAAGCCTGTGAGTTCAGCCCTAGTCTGCACTACATAGTGATGCCTTATCTGAAAAAAAATAACCTGCACATACATAGATCTTCATAGTAGGTTTACATATATTTGTCAAAGCTTGGAAGTAGCGTCAAAGCTTGGAAGTAGCCATGCTCCAGACAACAAAATACTATTTAGTACTAAAAATGGAATGGGTTATGAAGCAGCAGAAGGATATGGAGGAATATGAATACATAAAAATAAGTGAAAGCTAATCGTCAAACACCACATGCTGTATCATTTCAATTATATAACACTTAGGAAAAGGCAACGCCATGGAGACACTGAAGAGATCAGTGGCTGCCAATGATTCAGGAGGACAAAGAGATGCTTTGTGAGCACATGCTGCTTTAGGACAGTAGAACTGCTCATATCATACTATAAGGGTAGGTAAATGACACTGTTGGTCAAAACCCATAGAATGTACAACAGCAAGACTGAACCCTGGAGTATTCAAGGGGATAATGACATATCAATGTGATTCCACCAGCTGTAACTGATGCCCCAGTCTGCAGGGGGATTTTGGTAATTAGGAAAGGCATTCAATATAAAGGCTGAAAGTATAAGGAGATCGCTGTGTCTTCTACTCAGTTTTACTGTGTATCTGAAAGGGAGTGAATGTATGTTGTACTATTTAAAAAAAAGAACAACTACCTGGTAGAATTTGTCAGATTTTGTTCCCATAGATTCCTCTCTACAGAAATATGTGCTCACAGTACAAGTCACTAAAATGCCCAGTGAATAATTCATCTGGTTCAGAGTGTTCAACAGCAGGAAATAAACGTGAAAATACTAATTCCTAAAATTAAAAAAATCATTGCTTCTCACATGGATTAGGTGAAACAAACACTTGATGGTGGATATACATTTTAACAGCTATGAGAATATTCATAAGGTTCTTGGCGATAAATTAAAATTAAGATTTGGCCCCCTTCAGTAACAACATACAAAGGGGGGTGGAACCGTGTTGACTCCTGGGCTATCCATAACCTCCCTACCCCAGGGACTGACCCAGTTTGCCCACAGAGGAGGCTACCCAGCTGATTGGGGATATGGAAGAGGGAAATCAGGGAATTGGGGACATCAACACATTACTCGCTCATTCAGTGTATATAATTATGAATGATAAAGAAAAATATTTAATAAAAAAGATTACATGTAGCTGAAGATGTAATTTCTGAGTTGTGAAAAGGGGAAAACTGTCAGTCACATAAGAATTAATCTGATGATCAAGAAATTAAATGGTGATCTTCATGATGTACTTCTGATTGGAGGTTATGTCCAGAAAGACTCTACAGGCTTTTTTTAATTATTAAAAGGTCATTCCATGAACCTCTATGACTCCCCATTAACTTTTGTTCTGTGCACTTACTAGTTTTATTACTTTCTCATCTATTTCCTGTGACTACTCTTAAATCCTGGAAAGATTCAATCTTCCCTTGGCTTTTCTCTGCCAGGTTTCTTATTAGAAAGATTCCATACATATGGAATGCAAAACTATATTTCTCCAAATATAAACTTATTTTCCTATAGTAGATTATAAAAGGATTATGGTGATGTATCCCCTAGTACTTAATGACATCACATTGAATATGCTAATAATAAATATAATAATATTCCAATGTGTTGGTTTACCTAAAACTCGGGCATTCCTTTCAATGCTGTTAATACTATGTGCTGCACATACATATGCACATTTTTGTAACAATGTGGCCATAATAAGTAACTGTATGCAAAATTCACTTACTAGTATGATATAGAATAACAGTAGATAAAAGATTTCACAAGAGATGAGAAAGTCTTCCAGAAAATAGTTGGTGCAAACATTTTTCATTTCTCACCTAAATATCACAAAGGCTTATGAAACTTATGCAATGAAAAGTTTAAGATTTCCCAGAAGGCTTTTTGAGGGAAATATGTGTTTTCATACTGCCACCACTTTTTACTTTTGAATATATTTATGAAATGGCAAGTGGTAACAAAAATAATCCATGAGCAATAAAATTCCTTTAATGGGTTTTTATGTACTCTGAACAGAAAGGGTCTGTATTTTAAAAGATGAACTGGAGCCAGACTTGGTGGTACATGCCTTTAACCCCAGCACTCAGGAGGCAGAGGTAGGAGGATCACCATGAGTTCAAGGCCATCCAGAAGAGAATACATAGTGAATTCCAGGTCAGCCTGGTCTAGAGTGAGGCTCTACTTCAAAGAACAAAATACAAAATCAAAGATGACAGAGAGGAGGGAAACATGGACACCTTCACAAGAGTTGCTCATATAATGTGCATACTTACTCATAATAAGGATATTAATTTAAAAACAAAGACGAACTGGAAACAAGAACAGCAAAGACTGGGAGCATGTATAATTAATTAGTCAGCATCTGTCCTGTATCTATTGGGAAATAGAATCTAGTTTCTGAGCTCCTCACACTTCCACTTAAAAACGCATGCTCAATACTGACGGACCAGGACATGCAGGAATAAACATGCAATATTTGTCTCTCTGAGTCTGAGTTTCCTCATGTCATATAATTTCCAATTCCTCCTCGAAATAAGAAAAAATAAGGTGGTGGGAGAAGGCTTAAAAGTAGGAGGATGGTGAGGGCAGAGGAAGGGAAAGACAGCGGGGTGGGAGGGTACCGAAGATAAGGGAGACAGAAAATATTGGATCCGAACATATGTATTTTTTTTATTATTTCCCCAATACAGTGTTTATACAGTATTTACAGTTGGGGTGATTATAAATAAAAAATAAAAATAAATGTAAGGAAATTATATGAAGCAAAATGAAATGGAGTACTGCACAAAGAGCCAAGAAAGACTCAATTTTACTACAGTAACTATCCCTCGAGTCTCAGTACTTCAAAATGTAATTAGTTCTCTCTCACACTATACATTGATTATGGGTCATCAAGAAGAATGCTGTCATAACTGAGGAACCCAGTCTGATTAAGAGCTCACTCTCTTGACTGATGCCTAAGAGGCAGCCAACCAGGGAAGAAAGGAATATTTTGTAGAATTTCCCACTGGGAATCTGGAAGTACCATATAGGACCTCTGTCCAAAGATCCTTCAGAGGATTTGCCATACCATCCCACCCAACTGCAAGGGAGCCAAACAATACAAGTTCTTCAAGTATTTAGAAAAAGGGACATTCATTGTATCCAATGAGAAGTCTGGGTCCGTGGGTTAGTTAGGGAGTTGCAGCGCACATCAACTCCCTGTTCATCCACAGAGCTGGGTGAGCAGAGGCTTGGAATAGCTGTGAGCCAACGAGAGATGAGACTCTCGAGAGAACACGGCAGTGGGCAGTTCTTGTTTATCATATAGATAGCAGTTGTTTATATAGAGGAAAGTCAGAGGTAGAAGTATAGGAAGCAAGGGGATTGGTAAGGGCAAGATCTGTGGACATCTCATGAGTTTGATTGGTAGGGGTCAGTATCCTTTGGATACCTATTTTGCATAGATAAATTGAGGGGCCTACATGACTCTATACATGGATATGTATAGAACTGTGATGTCAGCAAAGGAAATGTAACCTTATTGTTTAGGTTTGTTATTGCAGCTGGGCTAAGTTAGGCTTTGAACTGCCTGCTTATCTTAGGGCACAGCTGTGGCCTGCCTGAGGGCTGGAGTGTTCAGGATTGCTAAGATTTATAGGGGCCCTCAGATTTTGCCTCAATTTCCTTATCAGAAGGAGACAGTCCCAGAAGCCTGCCAGACTCAGCAAAACCCTACATCCTCCATGCCCCTTTTAGCAGGGTCCCACAGAGAAGCACACAAACGAGCAATGCAAAGACTAGGCTCCAGAGGTAAGGTAATTCACACAGAACTGTGAAATGTTTATGAAATGTTGCATATGCATTGTTTGGTTTATTCCATAGACATTGCTCTACATTGTTTTAATATTTTTATTAAATCCTAAGTAAAACTAACAAAAAAATCCCTATAGGAAATATTATTTTATAGAAATATGAATTAATTTATTTTTTAATTTTTTATTAACACTACTTAAGATACATAAACAATATACTCACTGAATCATATGTCTGTACAAATAAGTCTTTCTCGGTGCTGAGGATAAAAGCCTTGGGCATGCTAGGCAAACATGCTATCTCTCAGCTACAACCCCAAACCCCACTTTGACCAATATTAAGGAATCATATCATAATTCTCCAGTGTGTTGGTTTACCTAAAACTCAGGTATTTCTTTCAATGCTACTTATACTATATGCTATACACACATATACACATTTTTGTAACAATGTGGCTATAACTAGTAATTATAGGCAAGATTCACTTATTAGTCTGAAATTGAGTAACAATAGATAAAAGATGTCAAAAGAGATGAGAAAGTCTCCCAGACTTTGTATCCTCTTGTATACAAAGAAGAAAGAAGGTTAGTATCTTCTATCCATGCTACTGGTTAACTGTTGCTTCTCTGGTGTGAATGGGCACCCTTTGCCCAGACACATGTGAAGCCTACCATTCCTACTTTCTCAGTATGCAAATTATAGAATTAATTTCTGAAGCAGCATCCAGTATTTTTAAACCAGAAGGAGAACTTCTTAGATAGATATCTTACAGCCCACCCCTGATATGAAGGATCTCACTGAAGGCAGATCTGGCTTGCTGCCTCCTCAGACCCCAGACACTCATCTCTGGTTAGATGGTGGGTAGCTACTCTTGAAATTAATAATGCAAATACTTTCTACCAATATGCACATCTTAAATTGCATAACTTTTAAATTTCTGCACAAATTGCTCTGTTCTGACAGTACAGGAAAACTCAATTAATCACTTCCTCCTACCACAGACATTTTCATTTTAACAATATTTGGTATTTGTTATTATTATCTTAATGGTTCTAATTTTGATATTACTGAAGGAATATCTCGGGTCCTTGGAGAGAAGTTGTCCTTATTTTCCTAGCTTCCTAAGACCCTTATAAATATATATGTGAAATACAAGTACTGCTGCAAACTTTACATAGAAAGATAAAATTACAAAGTCAACTCCATGCAGTGACCACAGGAACAACAGCCTGGTACGGACTTTGAAAGCATCAAGAGAAAAGATGTTACTATTTTGTTCAGATAAACGTGTCTTAAGAACAGAAGTTTAAAAATGACCAGACATGTTAATTTAATATTATGGCTAAAAGGAATTCCGAAGTTTGTCAATTTCACAATAAAGTAACTAAACCCAGTCTACATGACTTTCTCAAGGTAATGTTATTAATTTGAGTCTAAGTCAAGATCAAAAGGAAAACCCTCTACTTGCCTTTTTTATTAAAGTGGTAGAGCAGTAACACTTCAGTTTTTATTTTTGTATAGCCCCTATTGGTATTACAGAGGACTTTATGAAGGGTACAAGAAGGAAGATATTTAGTTCTTGGGAAAATTCTCATTAGAGTTTAAGTGTCCTCGTGGAACGGTTCTATAATCACTTACTTACTGCTTAAGATCCTCAATAAGGCTTAAGGAGATCATTTTGCAAAGTCAACAGAATTTGATTATCTATGCACTAAAGTGACTTTGTCCCTAGAAGAGAGCTGCCCAAACTTTTCTTTAAAATCTTGTAAGGAAAATTTTATTACCTCTATTCTTTCCAAGTAACCAGAAAAAAAATGTTTGACAAATTAAATATAATATATTATTTTTTATTTATTTGGTTAATTAAGAACACTATATGAACAAGCCTTGTGTTGATACCCCCATTTTCCTCCTCCCTGCCACCAATCCAATCCATGGAGTTCCCTCCTCAGTGAGATTGCTGGAATGGTCCATGGCATGCAGGTCTATGAATTGTTCAAGCAGTAGCCAGTTTTTTTTTGGGGGGGGGTGTTTGTTTTTTTCTTTTTTGAGAGAGAGGCAATGCCTCTGGATATTCCCCCCACCATGACTCTTCCAACTTTCCTGCTCCCCCATCTACAACATTCCCTAAGCCATGTGGGGGGAGTGAGTTTTAAATCTGCTTTACTTTTGAGCTCTTAGGAATCTCTGGGTTTCTGCTTTGGACTGTGTTGGATATCCTCAGTGTTTATCTCTATTATCTGACTTTCTGTGGAAGCAGCACTCTTGCTTATCTACCCATGTCCTCTATGGTTTCATTTGAGCCCTAGATGATGAGTTAGGAGTGGTTCATCTCCTGCCTGGGTGTCTGTCATCATCTCAGGTCTTGATGGTGGAAATGGGTTGTCCTTGGTTCTCACTGCCTTCTGAAAAGTACAAACAGAATCTCCAACAGACAGTGAAATCAGTATAGGTTAAGTGGGACAAACATTGTTAATTGGCAAGATTTTAATATGTGCATTCTCTCTGTGGGCCCATGGTTAGTGGGGGCTCCTGAGTGGAGGCAGGGTTTTTTGTCTCCATTAAAATTTACCTTGGATCCCAGTTCTAGCTAATGGTTCCTTGCCACTGAGTGGATGGATCTCTTAGCCAATCAGATGCATTGATTGCCCACCTATGTTAAGTGCCACTATTGTGCAGGTGAGTACTTGCCTTGCTGGTCTCTGTTGTATAGCAATGTCCCTTGCTTTCTTGGAATATTGATAGCCAATTTCCCTGGGCAGCTCATGTAGTGCATTTCAGCACTATACAAACTAACCAGTAACAGTAGGAGATGAGAAGGTTTCACTTCCTTTTGGATCCAGTGGCATCTCTCAGTGTTGTGTGACATAGGACTGTGATATCTTCAGCAGTAGGGTCTTATCTTTTGCCTGGGGCAGGTATTCAAGAGCTTTACATAAACCTGTCAACAGCTCAGTGTGGGAAGTAACCAATTACTGGGACAGGGAGTTATAGGCCATAACCACTGGTATTAGGGTTAGCCTTCTGCCCAACCTCTTCAGGGCCCTTCTTACCAGATGATGCCCCCATCATCCTCAAGAGCTTGCTGTCCAAAAGTAATTAACTAGTTTAATTAATTATGCTAATTGAGTAACCTTAATTCCCCACGAAGGTTGTTAACTTTCTTAGAGTGATGTCAGATTCATTTTTGAGTTATTATGGAGATCAAATATAAGATGTCATCACTTGTTTGAGGAAAAGAAAGCATTATTAATGACTATAAAATTAATCTCTAGTTAGTACTGCTACAATTTGGAAACAGTTGGAGTCTGTCTGTGTGTTGAAATTTAGTTTCCATTGTGTGGTCTCAAGAAGGTGGTTACTTAATCTAATTATGGTGTTCACTGGTAAGGCTTTTGGAAAGTGGTTGAGATTATATAGTCATTAGGACAGAGGTGTCATGATTGAAATCTGATGGATTTATAAAAAGGAGAAACCAGAATAAAAACACAAATTTGCACACACACATGGACACACATACACTCACACACACACACACTTTCTTGTCCTGTGCTGTCCTGGATCACCTTGAGAATCTGTCAGCAAGAAGACATTTTCACCAGTGGCCGACTTGCATTCATGGACCTCCAGAAAAATGAAACAAAAAATAAAAACAATCTCTTTTATTTGTAATTTATATACCTATTTAGAACTGCACAGTCTGTGATATTGTTTTAGGAATACAAAACATGAACACACCTTGAGCTAAAGCCCACTTTATGCATCATCTTACTTGTTCCTCCTAACGACACTGTAAGGTGTTATTACTACATCCATTTTGTAAGTGAAGAAACAGACAGTAAACTTAAGTGACTTGCCCATCGTAGAAGCTGAAAATTGACAAAGCTAAAAGTTCAATCCGACATCTCAAAAATGTGTGCACTCAATTCATGTGTTAGATTGCATTTCAAGTGTTCTGTTCATTCTAACCTTTCTTCCTTTCTCTCCCTTCCTCCTTCTCTCCCTTTCCTCAGTTTGAATCAGAAAAAACTTGCCTAAAGAAACAAATTTCCCTCCCATCTCATTCTCTTTTCTGTACACTTTCAGCCTCTCTTTTCCATCTCCTCCTTCCTTCTGTTTGGAAAAGTTGTGTGCTAATAGGACAGCAAATTATTTCCTCTCTCTCTTCAGGTTTCTAATTCATCTTAAAGTTGATACCAATAGCCAATGAATAGCAGAACAACCTTTGGCAACACATTCAGTATTTATTTCCATGAAATTTGAACCTGATGAGCATCTTTGGTATCATGAGAGACATAGTTAAGACACAGAGGCCCTAGAGAACTCCAGGCATGAGGCATGGTTATTAGAAGCGGGGGGGGGGGGGGGGGATGGCTCACAGGGTGAAGTGCTTACTACATAAGCATGAGAGCTGGAGTGCAGAGCTGCAGCACACAAGTAGAAGCCAGTGAGCAAGGTAACACACCAGTAATCCCAGCACATAGTGGAAGAGATAGGGGCTCCCTGGCTCACAGTGAGTGGTTAGACTAACCAACTCAACAAGCCCGTAGGTTCAACTGAGAGACCCTGCTTTGGGAAATGAGGTAGGTGGTATGCACTCAGGAGAACACCCCATGTCAGCCTATGTCCTCCACAAACATGAGTCTGCACTTATACCTGTGCACACATGGGCCCATACACATGCAAACACACATACATGCACACCACAAACATACAAATGGAAAAGATAGTTATTGAAATCATCTTACATTTTAATGTTCTATGTATCATATTTTAATTCCATTTTTTCACTCATGACATTTGTTTCTTAGAATATTTTTGTGGCTCTTTTTTATTATAAAGGATTTGGAAGTTATTTTGCCTAATTTCAAATTTTGAGAAGATACTGGTCCTAATACAAGCTGCATGGTGTCATTGATGACCAGGCTTGACTTGAAAAGTTCTAATTTTAATTTTTGTATTTGATTTCTACTGATAAAAGATATCTTTTCAATGGTGCTAAGTTAATCACATAAATTTTCAAAATTTGTAAATTTCTTGAGAGAAATTATAGCTTTTATCTATTTCCCCTCCTGGTCAATTTCCAAAAGTGAGAAGTTATTCTCCTGCCCCAGTCTTCATTCATGCCCTGGACTGAACAATATTTCATCTTCTAGATCAGACTCTACCCGCAGCCTTCTGGTCTCTCCAATATGATAAACCTGACCATGCCTGGGTCCAGGGGCCCATGCTTGCTTAGAGCAATGGTAGTATTCTGTCTACATGGGCCAATGACTGGTGTCAATTCCTGAGGACAGAGGAAAGGAAAAGAGACACACTTGATCCTACAGGTCTTAAGACATTTAAGAGTGTCAGCAAAAAATACGCAGTCAATGGGGCTCATATAGTGACACAATAAGTTGGAACAGTTGGTACATGAGACAATTTGGTTTCATCTTATAAATTTTAATGTTTATGAACCTTTCATTGCACTTTTAGGCTAAGTATATATCTAGAAAATCAGTCCCATGTGTGTATCAAAAGATGTGAGAAAGATGTGAATGGATGCTTTATTTATAAACACATGTAAAAGTGAAATGAATAAACTACCATGTATGCAATAATGAATCCAAGTAAATTTCACCTGCAAGCACCATTATTAAAGAATCTTGAAAGTATAATATTGAGTTAAAAAATATTTCCCTAAGAATACATATGAAAACTACATAAAGCCCAAATAATAATATAACATAATATTTAGGAACAGTCTGAGCTAGAATGAGACCCTACCTTGACAAAAAAAATCACAATTATGAGAAACAAAATCTAAGACAACAGAAGAGATAGAAACTTCCAGGTGAGGTAGAGGATTAGAAGCTATGTCTTCATTGAATGGTGACACTTGAGAGAAAACAGTGGAAGGCTGCTGGGCCATGAAGCCAAGCCCTCTGATTCCCAATTCACCGATCAGTGTTTGCTATACACATTAGCAAATTTCTGCCATGGATGGATCTAATGCTCCGGGGGCCCTGGCCACCATAGTCATGTCCCTGATCAGTGTTACCTGTCTCTGCCCATGAACTGCTTGCAGGGGTGGTACTGAAGTTTCCAGGAAAGCAGGTCTGAGCCAGTGGAAAAAAAAAAAACATGTAATAGTGGAATCCAAGACACTACACACATCCTGTGTACTGGGTAAACATTCTACCACTAAGCAATGGAAACTTTACATGTTGCATTGGAGCTTGCTGACATTTTTCTTTTAGTATCCCTTGGGTGCTGATCCTAGAGATAACTGACACTGTTTGGTGGGCCTTCAGAGATTTTTCCATCCTTTTTAAAAATAATTTTTGTTTTATGGATGGCTTATGCCAACATTTTGAGTGTTTGATAGGTTTTCAAACCCATGTGAGAAACATACAAGTACACTTAAAACAACATAGATGGGAAATTAATACCCATCCATACAAGGGGCAGGCACAGCAGTAAAATTTTTTAAAGAATTGTGGCTGGGTAAGATACATACTATATATGAAAGGTTATTGCAAACCCTTAAATAATTTGGTACAGAGGAGTGTCATGTGGAATTCGAACAAAAAGACTCCAGGGGGGGTTTGCAGCAAGCTACAAATGAAACAGCTGTGTGTCATAGTATCACAAAGCCCTTTCAAAGTAAAAATGTTAAGGTTCCCAAAGGGTTAGGCACAAGCAACCTGAGAAAAGAGTTCCAGTATAAATCGAGTATTGGAAGATATAAAGTCCATTACTGGGTCCACCTCAATAACTCTAGGCTGCTTTACAGCAAAGACCGCTTATCAACGAAAGGAGTAGCAAAAGTCAGACTCGGCAAAGGTGGCACACATATCTGAGGCAATGGTTTGCGAGCCTGGTCACCAATGTCCTGCAGCCTGTATTAGGACCAGAATCGTTGTAAGCCACTAAGTCTCCTTCAGTAATTGAATAGGTAGCAAAGTAAGACAAAGTTCAGGACAGGAGACTACCAATTCCTGTAGATGCCTGGTGTATGGACATCCCAAGCAGCAACCTGATAAAATGAGGGATTCTGGGATAGGGGTTGTTTACTTCCCTATGAGTTGTTAACAATGGGTACCCCATAACAATAAAGGTTATTGCCACTACTATTTGTTGTATGGCAGAAAATGGTGGTAAGAACCTATCACTGCATTTGTGTGTGCAATTCACAAGACAGAGAAACCAGAGTGGGACTGAGCTGAAAGCTCCCTTCCTGTGTACTAACCTTCAGGGTACCACAGGGTGCTTTGCATGGGAGAAATGTCAGGAATGGTCCTTCTCAGCCACGAGCCCATGATGCTGCACTACCAGAATTCCAGGCAAGATATGCCCACTGGTATGACAGGAGTACAGGGGTTACGGGTGCAGCCAAACGTTTGAATTTAAAGCTCACTCAATGGGAGAGAACATATGTCTGATCCTGTAAGCCTTGGATAAACACCTATGGCTGGGAAGTCAGAGACCCCAGGGGAGAAGAAACTACTAATGGTTTTTGGTTTTTGTTTGTTTGTTTGTTTAGATCTGCATGATGTGCATGTTAAATTGCCTTCTAAACATTTCTGTCTACGTACACAGGTTACCATAACTGTCAGCTTCAGGAGAGAAAGAAATTTGTTCAGCCATAGAATTTATTATTTAGCAAAGAAATATAAGAATTTTTGGATTTTTTTTAATTCTCGGCATCTAAGTAAGCACACTTATTTTTAATTTATTAAAGTCAGATAAATAATTTAATATTAAAATATATGTTATTTGTGACACATATAATCATTTTTAAATTAATTATGTTTTAATGATTTATGTTATACATTTCTTGTTTGGTTTGTACTTATGTGTTAATGCTTTAAAATTTACCAGCATTTATGAATCCTTTGGAAAGATGCACCAATTATTGTAATGGGAGAGATTCTCAGGAGATTCATGGCTAACCAAGTTCCTGAAGCTAAATGACTGTTGCCCTGACATGATGGCCCAATACTCAGCCATAGCTGAAGGAAGATGAGCTATCATCTACAGCATCTTCTGTAAGGCTCGGGAGCACTGTGGAGACAGAGCAGAAAGAGTGGAAGATGAGCTATTGTCATAGTCAGCTACACGCTGCTGGGATGAATCTCCAAACCAGGCACAATTTTGGGGAGGTAAGTATTTATTGAAGTAACAGACCCAGGGGAAATTAAGGAAAAGGTTGGCTCCCTTTCATAGAAGCAAGCAGAAAGAAAAACCCACCACCAGCACCTCAAACAAACAAGCACACTGTAACACTGTAGCTCACAAAAATACAGAACTGCCAGGGGTTCCAGTTTTTCTTTTGCATATCTATCCTTAGTATTTTGCATCCAATTTAAAATACCTCAGGGCTAGACCCCAGGAGGCCAGGCCAAAGTGACACTTCCTCTAGCCAGAAGGCTGAAGACAATTCACGATTATAATAAATTCTATTGGGGGACATTTACTCAAAACTACCACAGCTATCACCTACAGCCTCTTCTGTAAGGCTCGGGAGCACTGTGGAGACAGGGCAGAAAGAATGGAAGAACCAAAGGAAGGGATGGAGTGTTGTTTGGCATGGTTCTCTGAGAACAGCTACAGCTGCCATCATCAGAAGCATCTGCAAGCACACGTGAGAGGCTGTCCTGACTGAGCCTCCTTACATTCCCTCATGGAAGGAGAGGGGTGAGGAAAGGTCTCATGGCTTCAGGGGAAGATCGAGTATACAGAAGGCACATTGCCTATCCAGTCAATGCGGAGGTCATTAACCATGTTGAGATAAATCCTTTCAGTACACTCTTGAGGGGGTATCTCCATGCTCCTATGAGTAATCCCTCACCAATGCTCCGTGATAGTGAATCTTGTCAACTTGATGGCATTTAGATCTCTGAGCTGGTTTGTGAGTCTTAGACTGAGTGAAAAGGAGAAAGTGGCCAGAGAACCAGCATGTGCCAGTCTCCTTCCTGGCTTCAGATGCAGTCAGTGTCCACTGACACTCCTGCCACCTGCCTTCCCCACCAGGATGGACTGGAACCTGGAACTGTAAAGTGAAATAAGCCCATTCTCCCTAAGTTGCTTTATTTCAGGTATTTTGCTGCAATAACTACACAGGTAACTAATACAGTGACTAAATGCATTAAAAAGGACAAGAGACAAAACTATGTGTTTGTTACAAGAAACCCACTTTACCTCTACAGGCACATAAACCCTGAACGTGAAATGACGGCACAGTGTATTACATACAGATGGAATTCTGAAGAATGCAAGAGTAGCCATACTATCAGCAGATAAGAAAAAGTATCAACCAAAAGAGGTCAAAAGATAAGGAAGCTTATTAAATAATGATAAAGAGGCTAATTCAATATGAGTAAAAGATTTTAAATCTATGTACACAGCATTTATTGATAGGCCTAAAGATAGGAAAGTAATATATAAATATATATATATTCATATTTATATATAAATATATATTTATTTTATATTTATATTTATATATATAAATATATATATATTATATAATTTATTATATATATATAAATATATATTTATATATATATATAAAGGGAAAGTAATATTTACAGTAATATTTACAGATTTTATCATCTCACTTTCGGTGATGGTCAAATCATTCCGCCCAAAGAATGAGCAAGTGCTGAGAGTGAGTAAACCTGATAGACACGCTCACCCCAGCTTCCAATCACTAATTGTTCCTCTCCAGGAAGAGCATAAAATAAATTGCAACAATTGCTTCAAAATTGAAATCACATAAATTAACTTTTCTGACCACAATAAAAGGATGCATCATTCAACAAGGAAATCATTGTAAATGACATGAGTACACAGAAATTGAGCAACTTACCTTTGAACCACAAGATCAAGGAAGAAGTCAAAAAAGAAATTTTAAAATGACATTACACAGATAAAATAAAGATATATATATCAAAATTTATGGCATAAAAAGAAGTAATACTACATCACAAAACAGAAGTAAAGGTCTCCAGATTGGGGGGTTGGTTCAATGAATAAAGTGCTTGCTGCACATGGATGAGGGCTAGAGTTTGGATCCGGGAACCTACATCTGTGATGGGGGTGTGTAGTCCCAGAGTGACCACAGCAAGAAGGGAGGTAGAGACCAGAGAGCCAGAGATGCTCACAGACCAGTGAATGTGGCAGATGCAGTGGAAAGTGAGGATAGCACCCACCCACTCCCCCACACCCCACACACACAAAGTTCCCAACTACACAACCCATTATGGCATCTTAAAACACAAGGAAAACAAGAATAAACCAAACCCCAATTTAATAAAAGAAAGGAATATCATTCAAAACAGAAATAAATTAACTGAAGCCAACAAAAATACAAAAAAAAAATCAATGAAAGAGTTGATTCCTTTTTTAAAGTGAACAAAATAGACCAATTCTGAGACACATACAACTTGTGAAGGCCGAATTATGAAGAAATAGGAAACTCAAACACACTGATAGCAAGTAACAGCACTAAATCAAAAATTAAAGACTCACTGAGAAGTGCAGGGCTGGATTACTTTACTACTAAATTCTACCAAACATCAAGAGAAGGCTTAATACTGATTTTCTTTAGGTTATTACAAAATCTGGGAGGCAGAAAATCTTCCAAATACATTCCAGGAAGCCTGGAAAACTCTGATAATCAAAATCAGATAGACACGAGAACAAAAAAGGTAAATCACAGGCCAATAACCTTGATGAACATAAGTGCAAAAAGCCCATTGAAGTACTGGTAACCTTTATCCAACAGCTCATTAAAAAAGACTATTCCACATGATAAAACAGTATCAATTCCAATTCAATATAGCATATGGATATATAGATATATATGTATTCAATATAGCAGACATAGATGCAGAAAAGATTTCTTTATGTAATTCAAGATGCCTTCATAAGAATCTAATGTAGCTCTAGGACAAATACACCTCAACATAATAAAATCCATTTACTGTAAGCCACACCTGATAGCCTGCTAAAAGGAGAAATGTGAAAGCTTGCACTCTAAAATCTGGCACAAGACAAGGAGGTCCACTTTCCCTACATTACTCCACATAAGTCTGGAAGCTCTAGCCAGAACAATCGGGCCACCAAAAGATGGAAATCACTTTCAAATTAGAAATGAAGTAAAATTGCCATTCTTATAGAAAAAACCCAAAACTCCATCAAATGTTATTTATTTATAAAAATGAAAAACAAATTGTGTAAAGAATTCAAATTCCATAAATGAATCAAAAAAGTTGCATAAGGGCCTGGAGAGATGTCTCAGCAGTTAAGGAACTTGTCTTCAAAGTCTAACAATGGAGGTTCGATTCTCAGGGACTCAGGTAAAGTCAGATGAGCAAAGTGGTGCATGCATCTGGAGTTTGTCTGCAGTGGTGGACCCGTTTCTCTCTCTCTCTCTCTCTCTCTCTCTCTCTCTCTCTCTCTCTCTCTCTCTCTCTCTCTCTCTCTGTCTGCCTATCTATTTATCTATCTCACTCTGTCTCTCTCTGTGTTTGCATATAAATAAATTAAAATATTTTTTAATTTGCATGATACAAGAATCAACAAAACAAAATGAGTAGTGGTCTGTATCCCAATAGAAAATTAATAAATTATGTCAAATAAAAGTCCACAAAGCAATCCTACTCACAATAGCTACAGACAATAATGAAATACTAGAAATAAATTTAAGTAAACAGATGAATGGCTTCTTTAATAATTTTTTAAATAATGAAAGAGATTGAAGAAATCACAAAAAAACAGAACATACTGTGTTCATAAATTAGGGAGAATCAATATTATTTAAATGTCAATACTAACTACCTAGGATCAATGAACATGGGTTTTCAGATTTCTCTTCTGGATGAGATTTTAAATTATTTTGGATACTAATTGTTCATATGGTATTGTATTTTTAATTTATTAAGGAGCCTCTGTGTTATTTCCCAAGGCAGCTAGTTGTACTATTTTACACAGCCACCAACAGTTCACAAAGGCTTCATTTCTCCACATACTTGTAAACACATGTTATTTTCTGGTTTTGTTGGCTTATGTTTTGATAGCAGTCCTAGGTGGTGTGACATGGTATCTCACGTTTTCTTCAGGATTAATGGTGCCAAGCATCTTTTCATGAGCTTATTGGCCATTTGTATACCCTTCCTGGAGGAATATATAGCAAGTATATACTTGTTTGAATCCGTTGTCCATTTTTGAAACAGGTTTTGTTACTGTTATGTCAAGGAAATTCTTTATATATGTTCTGTATTTTAACCTTTTGTCAGATATATGGTATCTAAACATTTCTCTCATTTTAGGGTACCTCTTTATTCTGTTAAATTTTTTTGAAGTACCAATGATTTTAATTCCTATGAAGTTAAACTTGTCTATTCTTCTCTTTCCTGTGTCTTTGCTGTCATGAACAAGAGAGCACCGGCAAATTACATGTTATGAATGTGTTTGGATACAGTGTTGGATACAAGTATTTAATAAATGTATTCATATAAGTAAAGTTGCTTGGTCATAATATGTGTACATTTCCAACATGACAATATAGTTAATGTTGAACCATCCCTCAAATAAAAACTTGGGCCCCAAAAAATTAAACTAGAAGAAAGTTGAGGAGAATATATCTGGTTGGTTTATTAGACAAGACACAAAATCCTGTAAATATTAAAAGGAAAAATCTCCTGTATTTGACCTTATTAAAATTAAAACTTTTATCCTAAGAAAAGCACCATAAACAAAATTAAAAAGCAGGCAACAAACCAACAAAAATTACAGTATGCTTATGTGAAAAATACATATTATAATATGTTAAGCAATTATGTAAAGTATATAAAAAGGCACATTTTTTAAAAGGCAAGGCTATAAAAGACAAGCCATAGATGCACTCTAAACTAGAAGTAAAGAGACAAAAGGCTTTTCTGCCTCGCTGGTACAGAGCACTTTCAAGTTACTGAATGCCTCTTTTCATCCAGCAGACTAACAATAGCCCAAAAAACTCTGATAAGTTACATAACTAGGGAATATATATGAAATAGGCATTTTATACCCAACTATAGAAATGCAATTTGATAGATCTTTATAAATATTTTTATTTATTTTTTGCAAACAGAGAGATAGAAGCCAGACAGAGAGAATGGGCCTGCCAGGGCCCCTAGCCACTGCAAACAAACTCCAGATGCATGTGCCCCTCTGTAGATCTGGCTTTTTTTTAATATTTTATTTATTCATTTTCAAGCAGAGAGATACAGAGAGAGAGGGAAAGAGAGATAGAGAGAGAGCACCAGGGCCACCACCTTGTGGATCTGGCTTATGTGGGTACTGGGGAATTGAACCAGGAGCCTTAGGCACTGGAGGCAAGTGCCTTAACTGCTAAGCCATCTCTCCAGCCCTAGATCTGGCTTTATGTGGGTATTGGGGAATCAAACCCAGGCCAATAGGACTTTCAGACAAGTACCTTAACCACTGAACAATCTCTCCATCCCTGATAGATCTTTTTTGGAAAACAACTTTTTATGTTATAAATTTGAATCTGCACAGATAACATGATCCAAGAACTCTGTACAAGACCAAGTTCTAATACAACACTCACATGAAATTATAGATTCAGTTCTTTAAATAGAGGAATGTTTTCAATTAGAAAAATAAAAGAAAATAAATGCCAAAGGTGAATGAAAAAGTATTTGTGCTAAATTCATGATGGAATAATATACAGAAATGATGAGAAAACATCTTTCAATACACATAGATACATACATAAGTAATATACAAAGGGGGGGGTGGACCCGGGTTGACTCCTAGGCTATCCATAACCCCCTACTCCATGGACTGATCCAGACTGCCCACAGAGGATATCCAGGTGAATGGGGACAGGGAGGAGGGAAATTGGGGAAATGGGGATATCAAGTCATTATTTGTTCATTAAATGTATCTAATTATGGATAATAATAATAACACTTTTATAATGCATGATACTTTTATGCTAATGTTTTTTCTAATATGAAAACCTTTTACAATGATATAATTATGTAAAAAGACTTAAATAGCCAGATAATCTACATAAAATATCCATGACAGTAGTTAGACTTATAATACTTAATTTCAAATATTGAAAAAAATAAAGAATTATTACCACATTAATTTGGCTAGAAAGATTGTGAGTGTTAGGTTGTTCCCAGTACCTTTGTGTGTGTGTGTGTGTGTGTGTGCATGTGCGTGTGTGTGTGTATGTGTGTGTGTGTATGTGCATGTGTGTGTGTTTATGTGTGTGTGATCAAACCATTTTATTAGACTTGAAGGTGGAGAGGGGTTGCAGATATCAAGGACTATTACGTCCTTCAAGGGGAAGATCTGAAAAGAAGAGCAAAGGGTCAGCGTTGTGCACCTGCCTGTTGCCCTTCATAGGCACCTCCCTGATTCCATCATAGTTGAATCAGACTCCAACTTCCTTCACCAGAAAAGTGGAATGTCATCATAGCCTGTGGCCACCTTCCACCAGTTCCCAAGCTCACCCAAACAGCTAGTCCTGTCAGAACATGCATCTCTCTTCCAGGTGATCCATGTTGCCCCTCCTAGTACTTTTTATAGTTCAACATTTTTCAAAGTGAAATGAGAAAGAGGAGTAATGAAAGGGCTTTCATTAGCTGTTATGAACACATGAAACAATCAAAACAATTTTTAAACAAATTAATCAATGAAAATTAATTGAAAAGATACATGCAAGTCTATTTTTAGAAAAAAAAATGTACTTTAAGGTGGCATTTTGAATAAGCAAAGAAAAGATGTGTGAAAGTATCCAGACCATTTGACTTCTTTTTAATATCTCTCTCTTCTTTGCTTATAAGACCTTTGAGGCAAGAGATGCCATCAAGAATAATTTTTACAGCAAAGAAAACCACTGGAGGCTGACCTCACTTGATGAGAATGACATAAATATTGCAGGACTTCTATAAGAACAAAAGGGAAGCGGGTCACAAAGCATTGCTCTGGCATAGGCAGTGTAGAAAGAGATTGAAGAGAGGTCGACTCAGAGCTAGCCAGATCCTAAGGAGGATTCTAGCATTGGTGTGCTCCCTTGGTGTCATAGTCAGCCACACAATGCTGGGATGAATCTCCAAACCAGGCACAGTTTATGGGAGGAAAAGATTTACTGAAGCTACAGATCCAGGGGAAGTTCCATAATAGAGAAAGAGGCTGGACCCCTTTCACAGGTCCAAGCAGAGAGAAGCCCATCACTAGCACCACACACAAGATAGCAATCAGGCAGGAGGG
Source organism: Zapus hudsonius (assembly GCA_004024765.1). Lineage (NCBI taxonomy): Eukaryota > Metazoa > Chordata > Mammalia > Rodentia > Dipodidae > Zapus > Zapus hudsonius. The sequence goes on along the minus strand of PVHP010013823.1, from coordinate 10,097 downwards.
GCCAAGAAGAGAATTTCTCCTCTTTAATAATGCCCTAGGGTGGGGTCTTGCAACCCTTTCCCAGGCTTAATGGCTTTCTGAGTCTCTGGAATTTCCTTCCTGCCTGCCCACACAGGAAGGGATGTTAATTTGCCCCCTACTGAGAGGCTACCCTCCTATAAACATCCTCAGAGAATCACCTAAGATAATTAAAAAGATCAAGTTGACAACAAAACCTACCATCACACATGGCAAGGCTCTACTATGAAAACAGTCTTTTTTCCAAAGATGACAAGTCACATCAGGCCAACATCCATGCAGGGTACAGACGTGATTTGGGTTGTGAGTTATGGAGGGCCATTATAATTGCTCTATTAAATGTTCTTACATTTAAATAAACTAACTGCCTTATACTTCATGCCCTGGGGTTTTGGGGTACAGAATTTAAAGGAAATTTATTAGATTATGTTGAGTTTGGGGGGCTAGAAGTATAAATCAAGAAAAGCTTGAACAATTCTACCAAAAATATCCTTGTAATTCCAATGCTGACATTTTTCACACAGAACTTCTACCTCCCCTTGGATTCTAAGGTACACACATTGAAGGAGTCAGTTCCTATAAGAACATGTCCATCCCAATTCCACCAATAAGACATGGGATTGATGGCTGACAACCAGACAGGAGATGAACCACCCTAACTTATCATATTGGGCCCAAAGGAAACCACTAAGGAAGTGGTGAGACAAGCAAGAGACCTACCTCCACAACAAGTCAGATAACCTGGGAAAGGATGATGGAGACAGACACCAAGAATACCCAACACAGTCCAAAAAGAAATCCAGAGACTCTTAAGATCTCAATAGTAAACGAGACTTAAAACTCACCCACCATGACTCAGCAAACTTTGCAGAAGAAAGAGCAGAAAGACTGTAAGAGCCACAGTTGGGGAGAATATTCAGAGACATTGCCCCCCTTAACAACAACACACAAAGAAAAAATGGGCTACTTTTTGTTCAATTCATGATACCCTACCCCATGGTCTGGTCCAGCAATCTCACTAAGGAAGGCCCCAGAAGACTGGGGATAAAGAGGGAAATGGGGGTACCACCACCAGACTTGCTCATACAATGTATCTAATTATTAACAATAAGTAACTTCAAAAAAGGAACACGTCCAACTTAAAACTCAATAATGGAGGATAGGTGGTTAAAAGCACTTGCTTACAAAGCCTGGGTTCAATTCCCCAGGTTGGACTCAAACTCATGGCAATCCTCCTGGGTGCTAGGATCATAGGAGACAGGCTCCACACATGTTTAGCTCCATAGACTTGCATATGATTTTTTCTGTCATTTAAAGGACAGGGACAGGCTGGTGGAGATGCCTGGTCCAGGGACTGTCAGAAAGCTGTGCCTATTCTCTTTGGCTTCCATCTAGCCCTAATAGAAAGGCGTCTCTGAGAGGTATCTTCTGTACTGAGTCTGCCAAACTGACCATGACCTGTCTACACGCATCAGAGGTTCAGGTAGAAGAATCTGTGCTCATGGCCTCCACATGGATCTTCCTCTCCTGGGGAGTGACTTGTTCTTCCCAGCATTCTAAGTCACTGTTCTGCGGAGCCATTGTTCAATGCTTACAGTGGCCACAATAGCCATCTGTCAACTTCCAAAACTTGTAGAAGGCATACAGAATAAAAGGCTGAGAAAATTCATTAGGCCAACCACTGAAGTTTAACTCATGGCAGGAAGAATCCACCTTGATCCTGCATCAGTCCAAAATTGTTTTGATCGAGGAATAAAATGTTTGTTTACTTTATTGGGCATATTATCCCTCTGTGAAATATAGTGTTTCTGTTCCAAAGAACTACAAACATTCTTTTAATTGTTTTGTCTCTCAATATTCTGTAAGCTAATAAGGAAAATAATCCCATGTAGGAAATTGTAAAGCATGAATATATTTTAAATTATGCTTATGATAAGCAGTTATTAAACCATGTTAATGCTCACAGTGAAATTATTCATTGCTCATTCAAGGACTAATTATACAGATAATAGTCTCCACCTCTACTTGTCTTTTAGCTAGTTCAAAGCTTTGAACTTTCTGTACTTAGTAACTGGAAAGTTAGAATACAAAATAACTGCATTAATTAAATCAATTAGGAGCAAGGCAGCCACCGTTTTGTGTGCAGTTAGGGTCATGGGCCCAAATTAAAAAAAAAAAAATCTATGTTCCCTGGCAAACAGTAATAACATCCTGTGAGAACAACCTGAATGGGCATCCCACAGTAAAGATGCAGACCCAGAAACACAGATAAGGAAAATCTAGGAATACAGATGACTTCAGGCAGCAAAGATGGCCCACTTCCTCCCATCCAGTGCAAAGCCTCAAAGAGGGAAGGGAGGAAAAATAACCAAGACCTCATTGAGGTTTCTATCCAGACTGCTGGGTGCTTCTTTAGACCTATCAAACTACTCCTGTTGAAGAAATTCCCTGTGACAAATAGCACAAAGTCGTAACTGCCAAGAGTGGAATTTCATTTATTATTATTACAAATTTAGGAATTTACACCGCGGGCCAAGCATAGATGAAGCATTTTCCCTGAGCCCTGGTTACAAAGGGATTTTATAATAGGGTACAGAGATGTATGTGATATTAGGTATGCAAATTAACAATCACAAGGAAGCGGATGCCTACACCTAGCAACTTACACCTTTATAATGGGTTCTGGAGAGGCTCAGAGAATCCTCCCCAGGTATCACAGTTAAAGCAGTTGCTCCTTTTGCCTCACTCAATTCCAAAGCTCTGGTAGTTTCTCACATCATGCTGTGTGACTGGCCATCTGTTGCCTGCAGAACATAACAATGAATAAGGGGGGACACTAAACTCACCCGCATTTTTGCTCTAATACACGTCTTTGTTTTCCAACATATATAAATCCTAAATAAGGTCCCTTCTTAGCAAGCCAGTTTCAGGGCCTGTTATCTCTATTGTAGGAAACTGTTACTTTATTTCTTAATAAAACATTTGCTTGCTTGTTTGCTCTCTGTCCACATTCATCATTCTTCCCATTGATGAGACAAAAAAAAAAAAAACTCCAACCCCAAAACTCTGTAAAGTGGTAACAGTTTTAATTATATATAGTTTGTGTAACACGTTTTACAAGCCATTGTTTTCTCTATGTTGATGGGTATTACAAGCTTGGAACAAAACCATGAAGGCTTATTCTCACCATACCAATAAGAAAAACAATATTAGACAGTTGAAGGAGTATTACAACCAATCAGTAGCAAACCCAGGCTATCCACAAACCATTCTTAGTACTAAACAATGTCCTCAAGCTCTAGGAAAGCCCTTGAGGGTGGTCATGTCTCAAAGAGCTGCCCACATCATCCTCAAAAGTATATTGTTCTTATAGGCTCAATTGTGACCTTCCAGAAATAGTCACCTCTGAACACCCAAGGACTGGAAATGTGAGTTTATCTGGCAATAGTCTTTGCAAATGAGATGATAAAGTTAAGGTCTCAGGAAGAAATGTAATACAACATCCTCATAAAATGGAGCAATTTTTGAAAATGAAGAAAGAAATAGAGTGAAAATGAGATGAAAACACAGGAAAACTTATTTTCCAGCCAAGAAATATCTATGGCTTGCACAGAGTAGGAGAGAGAAATGGAAAGAAAAAAGTCCCTCACAGTTCTCTTGCTGGATTATTCTCTTTCTCACCCCTGAAGATCAATAGGGATGAGATAGGAAACAATTATTTTATGGTCCTATTTTGAAGCTTTTGTGGCCTGACTTAAAACTGTCTATTCAGATATACTAACTCAATGGTACATCAAAACTTTCTATTCCTACAATTATTTCAAAAGTAGAAATGGGGAGACATATCATTTCATATGTGGTGGGGAGAGGAGGGGAGGGAAGGAAAAGAAAGGAAAGGGAGGGACATGGGAGAGGGGAGGGAGGGGGACAGGAGGGGAAGGGAACAGAGAATGGTTTGGGATATAACTCAGTGGTAGAGCATATGACTAGCATACTTGCAGTCTTATCTCTAGTTCAAACTCTAGCAACACACACACACACACACACACACACACACACACACACACACACACACACACACAATCATCTCCAGTTTGTCTAAGAAGAACCACATCCATAAGACTTTCCAGAATGTCAGAAATATTATGTTTGTGTGAGAGAGTGCACATGTATGTGGGTGCATGTGGAAGTCAGAGGTATCATCCCCAGGAATGCTGTCTACCTTTCTTAGTCCAGGTCTCCACTGGCCTGGAACTCACCAGTTAGACTGGACTGGCAAGCCACAGGGATCCTCTTGTTTTTAGCTCCCCAAGGCTGTGATGACAAGTTTGTACCACCCACATCTGGTATTTTTAGATGGGTTCTGGGGATCAAACTCAGATCCTCATGCTTGCAAGACAAGTAGTTTATTAACTGAGCTCTCATCAGCCCTTTCTTTGTGACTATTTTTGACAGACAAGCAATCTAGATAGGTCATAATGATCACAATCACGTGTCCTGCAAACCTTCAATTTCTCTCAACTTTGCAACTCCTGATCTAACTGATGATGGATGCAAGATTAGGAAATTAAATAAACCAAGAAAATTTGGGGGGTCCTGTGGCTTTAAGACATTAAATTAAATGCATTGGTGCACATGAGATGCCCTAGATCTACCCTCCCCAGGAACCACTAAATGACTAGTCCTATAGAGAAGGAAGTGAGCCATCGTAAAGCTGACCTAATTTGTTCCTGACTCTGGTATTTGCAATTATCGCTTCTTTCTAAGTAGGTCTAAAATTTATATGTGGAATTCATATTGGCTTCCTTTGATGGGTCCCATCAATGCTAGCAGCTCATATTCCAAATATTATATTTCTTTTCTGGTTTTTTTTTGGGGGGGTGGGAATCATGACTACCTGATTTCATCTTTACTCTTCCCTTCTATCCTGCTTTCCAGAAGTTGTAAGTTCAACAGAACTGTTCAAAAACGGCTTCTAGAAGTTCCAGAGATGCTTATCTAATACTAGTGGAAAACACTGAGCCTATTTGGAATGGTTTGTTCCATGTCACTTCACAAAATTGTTAATTCTGCAACCTCTCATCCGCACTACATGATTAGTGGGACAAAAAGGAAAGATCTAGGATTCAAGTGACAAGATCTGTATTTTATCTTATGCACCATTACACCACCAGCCCCAAGCATTTTAAGCCTCCCACTCCCCTTTGTTTCTCTCCCTAATGCAAAGGGAAAGTTCTTTCTTAGTGATAAAGACTTGACAGGACCCTCCGCAGCCAGCCCTCCTTGCCGTACCGAACTTAGCCATTGGAGGATGGCAGAGGTCTGGGGCCGAGTGGTCATGTGGGCCTTGTTACCTCTAAGTCTCCCAGGGAAGCCAGAACCTGGCCAGAGTACCTGAGCAAGAGCGACACCATTAGTTCCTTCACTGTCTGATGAGCACACTGGAAAACTCAATTTCACCCATTTAATTCAGTAGGTTAACTCAACTTTATTTCACTATGTTTTTTTTTTGCATTGTTTAAGTGTAGTATGTTCCATCATTGTTAGTGACCCACCTCAATAGTTTCTGCTTGATTCAAAGAATCTGGAGTCAAACCCAGAAATTTAACATTGATGAAATACCACAGTTGACTCTGATTCATGTTAAATTATAAAACCTAAGCATAGCTTCATAGCCTCTCAATGAATTCTGCCCAGCCTAGTTGTTTTAATCTTGTTTTATCTTTTGTATTGTATGATCATACCTCATTGCTGCTAACATCATTAATTTTTATTTTCCATTAAAAGATATTTCCTAAGGCTTTCCCAATCTTATTTTTTCTCATTTCCATATCTACTCATTCAGCTACAAACTATTCCAGACAAAACAATGTAATAGAAGATATGCACTGGACTTTAGAATCAAACCTCCCCAGGCCTCAGTTTTCTCATTAATAATTTAAAGTATACTGTCATGAACTTGAGAATTAATGAAATGATATATGTAAATTGCTGAATAGCTTGCTTGGGCATTTGATACATGATTTTTTTCTTGTGTTGCTCATTACAGAGATATGTAATTCGCAACCTTCCCTCATGCTCACCTCCCTTAGTCCTGCCTTGAATTACAAGGACACAGACCATCTGATTCGATGCATATTACAGGCAGGCAGGAAGAGCATTAGCTCTGCCTATGTGGAATGCTGGTCCTAATGGGAAAGGTAGGAAATGAAAAGACAGACAGATATCTCCTCTTGCACAGAATACTGAACTCTGATAAGCTAAAAAGATTCAGTGAGTTATAGACCTTACTACATTAAAACTGCCTTAAACAGTAGAGATGTAGACTTTTAATTTAAAGCATTGCTCTTTTAGACACTAGGATTCTAGAAATTATTATGATTTGTTTTCTGCATAAGAAAATGAAAGGACAAAATGAAGAAGAGCAATTAGATTTTTAAAGGTGCTGCTATTAGAATGACAGAATCAGGGCCAGCGCCATGGCTTAGTGGTTCACAGCACGTTCTGCTCAAGCATGAGGGCCTGAGACCACACAGGTTCAATTCCCTGGACTCCACGTTAATAGCTGGACATGACCACACACATGTACAACCCCAGTCCTGTGGGGGCAGGGAGAAACCAGAGATTGGCTGGTGCTTGCTTTCCTTAAAAAGCAGCTCAAGAGGGCTGGAGAGATGGCTCAGCGGTTAAAAGCGTTTGCTTGCAAAATTTGATGGACTGAGTTCAGTCCTCAGTACCCACATAATGCAAGACACACAGTGACACACGTGTCTGGAGTTTGTTTGCAGTGGCAGGAGGCCTGGTGTGCCCATTCATTCTCTCTCTCTCTCTCTCTCTCTCTCTCTCTCTCTCTCTCTCCTTGCAAATAAATATTCAAGAAAAATATTTTTAAGAAGGTAGAAAAAGCAGCTCTGGGTTGAGGGAGAGACTCCACCTCAAGGAAACAAGCAGATGAGAGAAAAGATGAGGACATCTGACATTCTTCTCTAGCTTCCACGTGGGTGCACACACATCTGCGCACATACACACACACATATACTATACAATATCGCATTACACACCACACCTTACATACTCTACCCACATAAACATTCCCTCCCCTCCAAAGAAAAACATCAAAACCTCAAAACCGTTAGTATCTGTCATGGAGGCAAGCAATTGCTATGTATGTGTGTATGGATGGATGGATATACATATGTAGACATATATATAAACATAAGTAATAAAATTATAGAGAAAGAAAGTAGATCACAAAGCTGCTTGGAAGCAAACTGCTGCTATTCTCCACAGTCTAGTGGAGCCTCCCAAGACAGCAAGCTGACAGGAGTCATTAACTCAAGGGACTTAAAGCCATAGACAGTTTCACCAAACCTACCAATAACGCCCTTCACTCTGCAGCATCTAATTGCAATGACCAGAATACTGAGCAAATGACCCAGGTAACTACAGAAGCAAGTTAATCACCTTCATTTCAGAGTTGGAATTCTTTTTCCAGGTAATCCTTTCCGAGAGACGGGTTATATAAATTCTCCACTTTATCTAATTCAACATGGTGAGCTGCTATGTCTTCTTCAAACTCCAGTTTCCTTACCTGTAAAGCAATAACAATTCACACCTCATTGAACATAAAACACCTCGGATAGTAAGTAGCCAATGCATTCCTCCTTTCAGCCTCCTTCTAAAAGCATACTGACCACTGGATAGAATTGCCAAATCTACCTGTGGCTTCCTTCAGGTTTCTAAATATTAGCGTCACAGATGATTCATTTGTTCTGTATTTCTTAATGAGGGCATAAGTAACCATCAGTAGCTACCAAATCTGTTCAATTCAATCATGAAACTTCTAGTAATTTCTCCCCTAGTCTTCTCATCATATATACTCAACATCTACTGGATACCTGTGACTGGTTAGTTCATCTGACTACATTCAAATGCAGTGAGGGCTATCCATGATCCCCTGCCCCAAGAACTGATCCAGATGGCCCACAGAGGAGGATACCCAGCTGATTTGGGAAGGGGAAGAGCGGTATTGCTTGCAAAGAGGGGATAACAACTCATTATTTACCCATTAAATAATGTAACTCGTTATGGACAATAAAAAAAACACAGTGAGATCAAAAGAATAGATTTTTAACACAGCCATTTGATCTTCCTGTGCCTGAATATGGGATGTGTGAGTGTTCATCTTGCTTAGATTCCTACAGTTTTCAGAGCTGTAGGACATAGTTTTAAGCAATAAGGGAAATTCTGTTTACCATTCCTTGAAGCTGTCTTCTGCCACTACGTTCTTAGGTGCCAGTTACATGCTTATTAGATTACTTACCAATTTTCTCACAAGTCACAAAGTCTGGACATGGATTTGTTTTTTAGTGTGTGTGTGTGTGTGTGTGTGTGTGTGTGTGTGTGTGTGTGTGTGTGTGTATGAATAGATTTTGTTGCTGTTTCAATTGATTGATCTATATTTTCTCCAGCATCCACTTATTTGCTTTTTATACAAAGCCAATGAATATTTTATTCCAGGCTTTTATGACTTTCAACTTTAGAAATTCTACTTGGTTATATTTTATGACTTCTATTTCTCATACTAGAATATTGTTTTCCTTTAAATCTTTGAGCTGTTTTATAGTTCTTTTCAAATAGTTTTGTCATCCTGCAATTTGGGGGTCTGTTTATATGAATGTATTTTGCTCCAGGTTACAGATTATAATTTCCTGCTATCTGTTAACTTTGTATTGTGTGCTAAGAATTGTTCATTTTAAAGTTATGAAGTGTCTGGACTTGGTCATCTCAGAATAAAGGAGGCAACGTGTTATTTGGCAGATATCAGCCTAACAGTTTTTAGACTTGAGATTTCAAAGCGGATCCAGGAAAGCACTGTAAAGGAAATGGAAGCCTGTTACAATGATTTGTCAGATTCAAGGAAGTCCTTCTACTCCGGCTAGTCCAATTCAAACTTCTCCACATTTGGTGGAAGTGGGAAAATTATTTGACATGTGCGGACTTTGCTGTAGTTCTTTCTCTGGCAGCTATTTTTGTACTGAATGGAATGAGCCTGCTCTCTTATAATTCTAAATCTGTGTGAATCTGGCTAGGTTTGTGAGGGGACAGAGTGGAGCACCACCCGGTGAAGTTGTATGAATCTAGCATTCATCATAGGCAGCATAGTAATTGTAAGCTACTTGTAGCAAGACTTAAGGTACCTCCACCATGTCTGGCCTGTTTAGAACTGTTTACCATAGCAACCAAGAAGGTTTATATAGCTTAGAAGAGAGTCTACCTGATTTTCAGTGCAACTCTCTTTGCCTTTGTGAATACTTTTACTTAAAGAATTTGCTGGAGGTTTCCCAAGGGCCTTTTGAAGGAGATAAATGGTGAGAGAGTGCCCATGACCATGTACATGTGGTCCTTTCCTCTCCCTGAGCTTCAGAGAGTTTCAAGGGACATTAGAGAACACACTGCCTCTGTGCTCTTCGAAATATTTGCCCTTCTTTTCTACTGGTGTCTGAACACTAGGATCATATTTCTCTAGCTCAGCAGAGAGACACGACTAGAAACAGAAAGATGGGAAAGACAGATTTAATTCAACAAAGAATGGGTATTTTAATAGTAAGCAAAAAGGGAGGAGAGGAAAGTGAGTTATCAACTTTCTTTTTGATTTGAGAGGCTAAGTTAGACATGGAAGAGGCCTGACCCTGAGCTGCTGTTGAAGCTAAAATCTTCCCTTAACTTTTCGTTTCCCATGTTACAACTTTGCAAGTTCCTAAGGCACAAGACTGCCTTTCTTAGAATATATTATTGCCACTAATCAAATCTGGCAGGCAGGAGGGAACCAAAGATCATCCCCAGAACATAGATAAGGGTCTATTGCAGCCAAGAACTGATGAATATAGATGTCAGTTCCTACTACAGCAAGTCAGGGCATCAGGGATGATAGGCATAAGTCACCACCAAGTAAAACTCAGACATATATTCTAGGGTTTGTGGTGTAGAGAAAAGTTCCTCTTGAGAAAAATAGAAATGTGAATATTACAACCCAGAATTAGTTCTCAGATTTATAATCATCTATGGCAGTCAATCTT
>PVHP010013822.1:0-40272 GCA_004024765.1 Zapus hudsonius | reverse complement strand
GAAGAATGCTTCGTTTTCACAATAGTGTCTAGTACACACCAAGTCACAATTCTGGTTGCTTTTCCTCTGCATCCACATGGCCCAGCCTGGTGGAATTAATCGGAAAAAGCCTGTGATATAACAAGGAAAGATGAAAGCCATCACACGTTCTCATTGTTACTCTATTTTAGGCCCAACTAATGAAAACTGATGTTGTATACCTCATATGGAGCATGGATACCAGTGAACATTTTAGAGGTGAGAGGAAAAAACTGACATGAATTTGCTTGTTTCTGTCCACTGCCTTTCCCTTCCTTGCATTTTGGGAGTAGGCCAAGCAGGCGGACATCCAGATCTATTCTGTTTGGAGTTATGGTTCACACTTAACACAGTCTCTGCTATCAGAGGTTCAGTCTACAGTCTTTCCAAGGCCCCCTCTCTCTTTACAGTTACCCAACACAATATCCTTCAGTGAACAATGATGGACGGCCTTGGAATTGCAATTCCCACACCAGCTTTGCCCCTGAATAAAATCTGGTTTTTATTAGTATTTAGGGCTAATGTAGTTTGCAGAAGGTCTCCCTGCTCTGAGGTTATTCACACCTGGAATGCAATTCTGGAATGTCTAAGGAGAAGCATTAACTTTGTCCAGGCATAAAACTATCAGATGTTAAGAACTCAAAATGTAACTCCTAATAATATTTTTAAGTCTCCCCTCTCTCCCTCACTCCCTCTCCCTCTCTCCTATTTTCCTTCCCTCCTTCCTTTCTTCTCTCTCTCCTTTCTTCCCTCCTTTCCCCTTCCTTCTTTCCTTGAGTTCCCTCCCTCTCTCCTCCCTTCCTCTCTCCTCCTCTTTCTTTGACTTTCCTTTTTTTTTCCTTCAGAATAAGTTAAAGATATTTTAGGAGTGGGTATTACATGATACTGGAATGACACATTCAGATTATAATATTATTCACCCGATAAACTTTAAAGTGAAGTAAGAGGGAAAGTCTATGTATAAATCTATCCATATGAATGTTAACCTTAGAAATTCTTTCAGAATATAATCACAAATAAAATTGCTATCCAGTGCTCACGATTTTCATGGATATGCCAATAGAATGAAATATATCTTATAATCAACATGCCATGCTTTTCACATTTCTATTAATCAATAAATGCACATTTATACCAAAGCAAGGTACTAAATTATATTGAGCTCTGTACTTGTAGTAAAATGTAAATACTTTGGACATAGTTCTCCAATTTAGGGGAGTAGATTTTAAATATGTAACTAGTACAGAATATTTTTTTTTCTCACCAAAACAGCAGTTTGAAAACAGCAGGATTCTAGGAAAGTTCTCAGATTGGTTTTAAATGTAAGTGTATTGAAAATAAATGAATAAATATTGAAAATTTTAAGATTACTAATATATTTTATGTAAATATAAATTAAATAAATTTGACCCATGCTGGTCTCTCTATTGGGAGATTAAGTTTGGTCCAAGGTGGGCTCCATATATATTGAACTCTATCCTATTGTGTGTAAGCACATTGAACTGTGGTTAACTCATCCCAAAACATATAGGTCAGGGCCAATCTCAGCAATTAAGCTTTACCATACCATAGGCTGCTAGCTATGAGCATAACTCCATGAGGCCAACACTGGATCATCTATATCTATGTCTATATATACACTAATCTTTGTCTAAATCTTTATCATCAATATCTGTACCATCTACATCTATATCATCATTTATATCTATGTCCATATCAATATAATCTACATATCATATATATCTATATATGTACATATATTTTTATCTCTTTATCTATCTAATATATTTACTTCCAATCTATATCTGTATCATCTATGTCTATATCTCTATCTCTCTATATCTATAGTGATTAAACAATGGTAATATATTTAATCATGGTTTCTGGCTAACTCCTTGACTTTCCGGCTATGAAGGTGACCTACACATTTGGTGGGTGGGCATTCCCAGCACTCTTTGGTATGGAGGTCTGCCCATTTCTAGCACCTGTAATTGCTCAAATAAATATTGCTAAATTTAACTGGTCTCAGAATTTTTCTTTGAACAACATACGCAATGCAGTTGCTGACCAGCATCAAAAGAGCACTCAACATAAAATGCGTACATAGCTATTTCACTTGTGAACACATGGAATGTGACTTGAGTCACCTGTTGGCTTTTTCATAGGTTATGGTTAACTGCCATTGCTATCATCACCTGAAACTGGAAGAGGCAGCCTGCTTTTCTTGCATTAATTAGGAAAAAATAGAAAGGTAAATCAAAACGCTAGCAAGAAAATTTCACTTTAGGGAAAGGCCCTACCAAGAACATTATTATTTGCCTTCTTTTAAGTCACCAAAGCCATGAGCACAGGGCCTCGCCTGCAGATCACACAATGAGCACCGAAACCATGGACCTGACATCCATACACAGGTTCCCAAATCCACAGCTGCCTGAAGTCAAGCAAATTAAGCTGTCTCTGTGAATATATATTTTCTAAACTCTAAACATATTATTGTAACTTGAAATTTGTCAACATAACTACCATATATTTTAAAAACTATTTTATAAAACACAAGTTATAAGATAATGACAAAATAGTTTCCTATTGAATAATGATTCTTTAGCACATATATTTAAGAAAAAATAGAATGCAAGATTTCATGTCAAACAGACAGCCCACGGAGGAGGATATCCAACTGATCAGGGAGGGGGAGGGGGGAATTTGTGGAAGTTGGGATAACAACTCATGGTTTGCCCACTAAATAATGTAACTCATTATGGACAATAAATTTATATTGAAACTAAAAAAAAAGATTTCATGTCAAAATGACTTGCTTGATAGCATTTTTTTAATTTTATACCTTAAATTCCTCTAATATCCATGTAAATTAGAACTACATTAATAAACACTCCTGAAACAATTTCTAATTTATAAAAAAACAAAGAATTTCTGATGCCTGCGAACTTCTCTTGTTTGTATCTCATGTATAATTGACCAGTAACAGATTGTACGTATTTATTATATCCCTTTCATTTTGATATCTACATCTAATTGGCTCTCTGCACACAGTGCCATCTGTAGAAATGGTAGAGAAGAGTCCTCCAGTACACTCTTTGAACAGAGAAAGGAGAAAAGTTGCAATGCATAATCTTGAACATACTGGTTGAATATCATTATTTCATTAATTATTTAATCTCATTAATGGCCCGATCTTCTGCTTCTTCCTGACTCTTGAATGTTTTCTTCTGGATTTTCCAGCGTTCTCATGATTAGTTACTGTGCACACTGTTCTATAATGCATGATATATTGTGGTGCACATTGAAGAATTTCCCCCTGTCACTTTTGGTTCTATTTATATGAGTCTTCTCCATTTTTATTTTGGAGACTCTCTAAAAGCACATCATTTTTATATTTGAAATTAATTTCTATTTATAACATCCATTTTGTAATCTCTTTTAATTTCTATTTTTGACCTTTGGGATTTCCTGATTCTGTTGGGTTTGGACTTTCTTTGTTCTTCTGTTTAATAGTTTCTTTAAGTGTAACATTAAGAAGAAATAATATTGATCCCTTTCAAATGCTTCCAAAGGAAATTGAAGACGAGGAAACATTCCAAACTTATCTTCTGAGACCAGCATCACTGTGAGAGTCGCTCATTGGTGTAGCTATGCTTGGCTATAAATATAGAGAGGCCAGATATTTTGAAAAAGCCATGCTCTGTACTATAGTGAACAGGAAAGCATTAGCACATTGGTCAATTAATAAAAAAACTAACTAACATGTGGTGATGAAAAAAGTGTGAGATGTTATTTAACAATGACAAAAATGTAGTTTTTTAAAGTAACAATTCCCTTGACTTGGATATTTGTTAAATAAATCAAAATTATGAACTATTAGAATAATGCATTATAGGAATCAAATAATGATCATGAGATACTTGTCTGTAAAGCTATTAATTCTATGATTTATGCCCTCCCACCTGCATTTTCTTGTAACAATTCAAGGTATCTTCCACCTTCTCTATTGCTATTTTCTAACTTCAAACATGTTTCTTTTTAACAACTTTCTATCATGTCCACTTTCATAGGACCATGGTTTTAAAACTGCTCTACACTTTTGCTAAACCCCTGGTCATTTGCTCTACTTTATTCTCTTTGTTGCACAGGGTTCCTTCCATCTCTTAACCTAGTCATTTATTTTTATTCCATGCATCACCCACTCTGCCATCTGGAAACAGGATCAGATGAGTAATAATTACACTTCTGCTGAAAGACCATGGATTATCTCAAATATTATTTGACAATGTATCATCCTGCAGGACTCAATACCGAAACTTGTCACATGTTATGTCATATGAGTACTATCTATCCCAGAACACCTGCAAAGGACCCTGCATCAACATCTGATTACTGTCAACAAGAGGTGAGAGAGAGAGAGAGAGAGAGAGAGAGAGAGAGGAGAGAGAGAGAGAGAGAGAGAGCAATTTAAAGAATAATGGCTGCAGAAGTGTCCCTGCAGCTGGCAGAGACAGGCAACAGATGAGAAAGTAACACATCATATAACTTTCATTTCTCAGCAAGACAAGGTCTCTCCTGTGGAAAAGGGCAACAACCCCTAAGACTTCTGTAAGGTTTTCCTTTTTCTCCAAAAATGCAATTAAATCCAGGAAGGTTGCACTATGTCTTATATAAATATTTGTGACGATTCAATGAACACTTACTTCCTAAGTATTCACACTAGAATGATATTTTTTTTTCTTCCTTTGGCGAAATGTCTTAAGTAACACATGGTCCGGGGTTTCATATAAGTGGATAAAACTTGACCTAAATTTATCATTTCACTTTCCTGTACACCTTATCTCTTCTTTGTACTTCTGGAGAGATAATTTGGCTTAAGTGGGAGCTAACCAAAAAAAAAAAAAAAACTTTTATTTCAGCAATAAAAATAAAAATAAAAAAAATATCCAATTTGCTGTGAGCATACTGTTTACATGTTTCTTCTGGACACATGGGCCTTCTATGTGCATTTATACCAAGCCATTCTTTAGGAGGAGGCCATAGAGTGGAAGGAACTTTTTATTTAGATCTTTCTTTCTTTCTTTCTTTCTTTTTTTCCTTCCTTCCTTCCTTCCTTCTTTCTTTTTCTTTTTTTCTTTCTTTCTTTCTTTCTTTCTTTCTTTCTTTCTTCCTCTCTCTTTCTTTCTTTCTTTCTTTCTTTCTTTCTTTCTTTCTTTCTTTCTTTCTTTCTTTCTTTCTTTCTTTCTTTCTTTCTTTCTTTCTTTCTTTCTTTCTCTCTCTTTCTCTCTCTCTTTCTTTCCAGTTTCACTTTTCCCATATTTATTGTCAGTAGTAAGATACATTGCATGAGCAAGTCTTATGATGGTACCCCTATTTTGATTCTCCCTGTCCCCAACCTGCTGGAGGCCCCCCTAGAGATTCTATAGAGAAGACTTGATTCTGAAAGATGTGATACAAAATGTAGAGATAATTAATTCCACTTCAAAAACACCATATCTGTGAGCATTTAATAATGACTTGTGTCTGTCACGCTGGCTTATCCTTGGTTGACTGATTAGCTGTGCTGATAGATCTCTTGACAGACACCAATTTCCAAAACACCTAAAGCAGTAGTACAGAGGCCATAAAGATCTCAACAATAAAGCAGTCTTAAATCTCACCACCATGACTCAGGGAACTAAGCAGAAGAGGGGGTGGAAAGACTGTAAGAACCATGCTGGGGGAGAATATCCAGAGACATTACCCCCCTCAGCAAGAACACACAGAACAGGGAAAACCTGGCTTCCCCTTGTGCTATCCATAACCTCCTACCCCATGGAACGATCCAGTGTGCCCACTGAGGAGGATACCCAGTGGATTGGGGACAGGGAGGAGGGAATCAGAGATACCAACATAATATTTAATAATACAATGATTCTAATTTTGACAAAAAATATCCAAAAATGACTTGTATTAGCAGGTATAAGTATCTATTATGACTTTATTGTTGAGAAACCTTTGTAGAACGATCATTGATTAACATGCTGTATTTGTGATTACTTCAAATATATGAAATTTCTCCAACTCTTTGTGTGTGTGTTTGTAGATGGTGGGCAAGGAAGTACCATAGTGTATATTTGGACATCAGAGGACAAACCTGACTGTTCGACTTTACCTTCCACCTCATTTCATCAGGGTCGTTCATTCACCACTGAATTTTACTGACCAGCTAGTTCCAGAAAATTCTTTCTTCTCCTTTTGGCTGTAGTATGCTGGTGTTTCAGTTCTCCTCTATTGTGTCCAGCTTTGTGGGGTTTTTGTGAGATCTGAAAGCACTTTATCCACTGAGTCATTACCCAGATCACCACTCACTTCTTAATTTAAAGCTTGCTCATAAACATTTAGACTATATCAGCTAAAATAATGCATCAAGATATCAGAACTTTGGAGAACACTGCTGCCTAAAGAATTCCTGGTCTCGTATTAGAAATTTGTTCATGGAGCTTTCAGGTAATATGGCCTGAGACTTTTTTTCTTTATGACATTAGTAGAAAAGAAAGGAGTCACTAGATACTCAGATAAATTTACAGTTAAGTTAAATTTGATATATTTCAGGGTGCATAATAAAACCATTTATTAAATCTATTACACACTTTGAGAATAAAAAGGATTTTGCTGCAGCTTTGTGGAAAATGGGTTCAGATTAATATTCTAAAAGGCTTTATACCTAGCAATATTCCACACAGGGTAGGTGTGCAATAAATGTTGGCAAGCTGCATTCATAAAGTAAGACAATTGTTTCAACATTTTAAACATGGCTTATATCAAAGCTTTAAATGTAAAATTTAATGTCAGGAGGCACTGGTTAAGATTCTAAATATGCTACTAATATAGGTCATTGTTTTTGCATGTGATTTTTATGCTCTTAGCAAAAAGAACAGAAAAGCCAGACCTCTACCTCAAATAAGTGCTTCAAAGAACACTGGGAAGGTTTATGACGAGGGTCTTTGATCTCCCTGTGCATCTAGTAACTACAGAGCGTTACTGTGTTTTAAGGATGTGCATATCTGCCCACATTATGACTTTAACAAATGTTCAAGGCGGTGTTTTGAACGTTATTGGTTTGGTAACACTCCAAACACATTTCTTCTTGAGTTTCCAATGCTAACCCTATGGGTTGTAACGTTTGATGGTTTTGCATATTGCAGGGGCTGCACATGCTACGTTAACTCTGCTTCACAGACATATTGTGTTGTGTGTCAGAGGATAAAAGTAAAATGCAAATCGCTATAAAAATAAATGAATGCTCCAAGCAAATGTGATACAAGCACCATTACAGAGTAGCTTTATGTATGAAGACCAGAATTAGGGCTACAATAGGAAATGTACTGTAAATTTTATATTTTAGTGAAGCTGTAGTTCTTTTTAGTTCATATAGTGCTAAGTATTTTTTGCAGGCATGTGATAAAATTTTAAAAGATATTAAAGATCATCTTTTTAATATAAATGTCATCTGTTTAACTATTACTGGCTGACTGGTCTCATGAACATGTTAGCTCAAATCCTTCAGGGAGACATGTGTGGGCATATAGACCTCAAGTAACATACATCAACCTTTTACCTACTTACCAATGACATTTTTGTAAGAAAATTCCCTTAAATATTTATAGCTATGGCAGGAAATGTTAAGAATCTAGATCAAATGATAAAAGATATTATCAAGTGGGTGTTTGGCATTGAGAATGCTCAGCTTTTAAAGTATTTTATTTATTTATTCATTTATTTATTTGATAGAAAGAGGAGAGGAGAGGAGAGGAGAGGAGAAGAGAAGAGAAGAGAAGAGAAGAGAAGAGAAGAGAAGAGAAGAGAAGAGGAAGAGAATAATGACACACCAGGGCCTCTTACTGCTGCAATGGAACTCTAGGCACCTGTGTCACATCTGGTTCTCCATCAGTACTTGGAAATCAAAACTGTTTGAGGAGGGCTTCACAAGCAGGTACCTATTACCACAGAGCCACCTTGTTCTCCCTAATGCTCAGCTTTAGTGACTCAAAGCTGTGAAAGAGAAGGAAGTCATCAGAAGGAGATCTCCAAACAGTGTTCACAGTTTGCGGTCACGTCTTCTGCTCAGGCCCTCATGGACTCTTAGACAGCAGGATGTAAAGGGAGAAAATGAGAAAGAGAGAGAGAAAGACAGACAGAGAGATAAAAATCTGATGTGTTCTCGACTCAGGGAACTGAGCCGAAGAGGGGGCGGAAAGATTGTGAGAGCCGTGGTGGGGGAGAATATCAGAGACTTGGCAACCCTCAGTAACTACACACTTTGGTCATGAGAACCCGGCTGAAGACTGGGTTATCCATGGTCCCCTACCACAAAGACTGATCCAGACGGCCCACGGAGGAGGATATCCAGCTGACTGGGGATGGGGAAGGGGGGCAATGGGAAATTGGGGATAACAACTCATGGTTGGCCCACTAAACAATGTAACTCATTATGAACAATAAAGAAAAAAAAAGTTTTTGTGGAAAGACACTGGGAAAAAAATCTGA
Organism: Zapus hudsonius; assembly: GCA_004024765.1. Classification (NCBI taxonomy): domain Eukaryota; kingdom Metazoa; phylum Chordata; class Mammalia; order Rodentia; family Dipodidae; genus Zapus; species Zapus hudsonius. Next base: position 31,725 of record PVHP010013822.1, on the reverse strand, counting down.
TGTATTCAGTAATTGTGAAACTAATTTGAATTATCTTTTTTTCTTTCAAAGATTAAAAATATGTACTCATGTTCTACAGTGTGGCACAATGAGGAGGCTTTCTTTTTTTAAAGTTGTGCATGCCTGTCACTCTTTTAGGATCCAGTTAACCTGTACAAACTTTCATGGTTTGAAGTTGCGTGGATTTATGATAATATTTGTGTTTATGTAAATGTGCAGGACCTCATCAATCTTAAGATTTAAGCTGTACAACTTAATGTATTGTTAGGTGGCAGACTGCAACAGTGGCTGGCTCTGGCTATGTTAGTTTATTTTATACATTTGTTCAAGCAGCAAAAACTCATAATAGGTGTCCTCTTTGTAGGTGGTTAGAGAGTTCCTGAACATTGGGAAAAGTGGAAGATAGATACTGTGTCATTATGAATGCTTCCCGAATTGAGCAGCAGAGGAAGACACAGAAGCCATGGGAAGGAAAAGAAGTGTACCCTTAGCAGGTCGGTGTGAATACAAGAAAAAATGGCTGTTGGTCACAAACCTTCTCAGGCTGAGACTATGTTAGACAGGTGAGTGGCGATGGGAACAATTTCAAGGACATAACAATTATTAAATCCCACATGCTAGACACAAAAGAAGCTGGACAAAATAATGAAAGGAGGTTTGAGGTAGGCAGTGGAGGGACCACTGCCCTGGGAAATAGGCCGAAACCTGCCATATCCTTGACACACACTTCCATTCCCCTTTCTTCATCTGTTTTGTTTTAACCATCATGAATGCCAGAAGGAGGGAGCCACAGGTTTACATAACAATGATATTTAGGACAGAGAATAAGTTGTGTACTGTGTGCTTATTGAATAGTGTACTGGTCACAATATATGATATCAGACTGTATCATACTATAAGCAGTATGTTTCTTTTTTCAGATCCCCTGTAGACACTTGAATCTTCATAGTGGTTGAAATGCTACTCCCAATTTGTCCTATGCACTCACACACCTAACAAAGTTTAATTTATAAGTAGGGTACAATAACTAAATAAGACATCTCTGACAATAAACCTTAATAAAAGTCATATGGATGAAGTATTCCCCCAAATATGATATTGTGTGCTGTCCTCTCTCCTTCTTGGAAAGACACAGGAGGGTGAAGAGAAGGAAACAGTGTAGCCATGGAAACGTCATGTGATGCTACCCTGAATTTCAGTGGGATAGCAGAAGGATCTCCAGGACACAAGAATGCTGGGTGTCTGTAGATATTTTAAATTTCAGAGAGCAAAGAGTTGGTGATGAGGGTTGTACACTCAAGTAGATAGACATGAGTGTTATTAGATTTCTTACATATTGAGCAAACATGTTTTCACTTATCAGAACTGATGTGTTCAATTTTTAAGGAAGGCAAGTTGGAGGCAGTGACTGAGTGGTATAGGGGCAGTGCTGGACAGTGCTGGACAGAAGGGTCTAAAACAGGGAGTACTGGCCAAGGCTTTGGGGAATAGGACAGATTCAGAGCTGCCTGCAAAAGAGAAGGAAATGGAGGCCTTTTATGAGATTAATATATGTGCAATAGTGATACTAAACTCAGGAGGATAATCAATGGCTTAATGATTGGCTAAGAGATCCGCTTAGTGACAGGAACCCTTAACTGGAAGTGGGATCCAAGGCAAAATCTTAAGGGGAACAAGATCTCGGGCTCCTAGGGGAAATGCCCAGTACCAGAGAGCCACAGAAAGACTACACCCATTAGGAGCTAGCCAAAATAGCAATGTTGTCTCATTTAACCTATAATGATCTCACTCTCCAGTGGGGATACTGTTTGTATTTTTCAGAAGGCAGTGAGAGAGCCAGGGACAACTCAATTCCACTAACAAGACATTGGATGATGGCTGACATCCTGGCGGGAGACAAACCACACCTAGCCTTCACACAGGGCACAAATGAAACCTAGGAGAAAGTGATGAGACAAACAGGAGACCAATCACCACAGCAAATCTGAAAACCCATGAAAGGTCAATGAGACAGACACCAACTATACCCAACACAACCCAGGACAAAGATCCAGAGATACTTAAGATATCAACAACAAAACAGACTCAAAACTCACCCACTATGACTCAGGGAACTGAGCGGAAGAGGGGGCAGAAAGACTGTAAGAACCATAGTGGGGGAGAATATCCAGAGATATTGCCTCCCTCAGCAACAATACACAAGAGGGAAGAAAAAAATAGAATGAAAAACTGTCTCCCTCTGGTGCAGTTCATACCCTCTATCCTATGGACAGATCCAGTATGTGCACCGAGGAAGGATCCCAATGTGTAGGGGACAGAGAGGAGGGAAACAGGGACACATTCACAAGATTTGCTCATGCAATGTATATATTTATTCATAAAAAGATATTAAAAATAAATAATAAATATAAATAAATAAGATAAAAGAAAAGAAATGTCCACCTCCCCACAGCCATTTGACAGCCAAGTAAATAGAAATGATTTCCCCAACACGGTTATAGTTGTCAGTGCACATTCCTCAGCCATCACTGAGGATTGTGCACTGAGTCATGGAGACTCAATCCAGAATCTACGGAGACATGGTATCCTGCAGAGAGAATCAATAGTCAAGAACTTCATCCTGACTGCAGAAGTCTCTGCTCTGCCACCCCTACTCTCTCTGTGGCTCCTGCTGTGTGTGTATGCATGAGAATGGAATATGTGTGTGTACAAGTTTTTTATCCGTGGGCATATTCATCAGTGTAGTAACAAGTGGAGGTCAAAGGAAAACCCAGATGTCATCCTCAGAAACACTGTTCACAAGGTCTCTCTCATTGACCTATGACTTACCAGTTAGGTAGGAGAGGCTGGCAGGTGAGCCCCAGGTTCTCTGCCTCCCCAGCACTGAGATTATAGTTAAGAGTCACCATATCCAGCAGTTTACTCGGATTGAGGGGAGTATAGGCTGTTCTTCATGTCTGCAGACTGAGCTGTCTTCCAGCCCTCTGTTCTCACTGCCCCATGATGAGTTCCCCTTTCTTGCTCAATTTCTCACAACTTCCATTAGAAGTACTGGTGTCACCCATGCCTCATCAGATATTTCTTCTCTTCCATCATGTCCTGATGATTTTTATTCCCACACATCCTCAACCCAAAACCCACAATCTGGGAGAACCGGTGAAAACCTAGAGGGATAGAGTGGTGTGCAGTTTCAGGTTGGTCAGCTAGATTCAAGGTAGGTCCCAGGTGCAGGATGACCTCCCCACCCACCTTCATGAGTCTTTTACACACTGATAGCCTCTTGACTTCTAGTAATAAAGTTGACTTTTTCTCCAGTCATTTTGCAACAGTCTAAACATGAGTATCACGGGTAACACCTAGACCATGAGTTGCCCTAATATTAATCTATCTGTGTGCAGTAGCAAGGGGAGTGCAATGTGGTAGGAAAGCCATTCTCACAGTGCAAGCCCAGAGTGAGATTTGGAGGGAAACACAATGTTGAGGTTTGACTCAGGAAATTTATTACACTTAGACCTCAGGTAAAATGAAAAAGAGTAATTTGCTGCTCAAACCTCAGCTTCCCTATTTATTAAAGAGGATTATAGTAGCCTATCTCAATGAGTATTAATAAAATTAAATGATGTAAAGCCCCTTAGCAACAACACACAAAGGGGGAAGGAAAAAAGAAAACTGTCTCCCTCTGGTGCAGTTCATACCCCCTACCCTATGGACAGATCCAGTATGTGCACTGAAGTAGGACCCCAGTGGGTAGGGGACAGAGAGGAGGGAAATGGGGCCACCTTCACAAGATTTGCTCATACAATGTACTTATTCATAATATAGATATTAAAAAATGCATGCACATTTGATCATGAAATGCTCACCTCCTAAGAAAAGATTAAAAAAAGAAATGATTTTTAAAAGGCAGATTCTCATAAGTGGATGTGTTTCAGTGTCCTGGATGTTTGTATCTGAATCCAAAATGATTTCTGCTTCTTACTGGTAACAGAACTTAGAATGCCTAGCGAAGAGAAAAGAACAGTTAAGGGTGTGTTGCCAAGATGTCTCACGCTGTCAAGTGTGAGTCCCTGAATGCTGTGGGGAAGACACAGCCCAGGGGTATGTAGGTAGGTGACACTGAGCACTGCAGGGTACTCACCTGTGGAAGGTGACAGCTGGCTCCTGTGGTCTCTTCAGGAGCAAGGGGCTTTAGCTGCTGGGGTTTCTCAGCCTTGGCTTTCAATCTTGCACTAATACCTCTCCATGGAGCTTCTGGGATTTCAGTCTAAGCCTGAAGCTGTACATGGGTCTCTCTCTCTCTCTCTCTCTCTCTCTCTCTCTCTCTCTCTCTCTCTCTCTCTGTCTGTCTCTCTCTCTTCTCTTTGCTTGAGGGATTCAGAGCTAAAAAATTGTGAGAAGCTACCAGTTTCCCTGTCTCTACAGTCTGAAAACAGCCTCTGTGGGCATTATTTAGCCTCTGATCTTGTGAAGCAATCTAATAAATCCTGTCTTCCATATTTTCTATTGGTTCTTCGTCTCCAGGGATCCAACTCATACAACTACATAACCTGAGCTTGGGCTTTTCAGGTTGTAAAAAGGAAAAATGAAAGTCCACATGAGCTTATTGAATCCCAATGACTCAAACGGGATCCAGAGAACTGAGGATAGCCTTCACAATCCAGGTGAGCCACACACTTGGAAGGATAGATAGGACAGACATTGGGAGGCTGAAGAGAGGAGGATTCGGATGTTTGCTGGCTTGTGTGCTATGCAAGAGTAATCTCTCAGGAAACCACTCTTCCTTTATAGAACACGCGTCTTGTCTTTGTGAAATTAGAGATACAATGTGTATCTGAATAGGATATTCCTTCAGGTAGTAGGTGCTTTGTTATTATTTATTGCTTTTTTAATAAAATGGTTGTGCTTTTAGACACCTCCTCCTTGCCCCAACTCTACTGAGGATTTTCTCTGGAGGGGTTATTGGTACTCATTATGGGGACCTAGAAGGCTCAGTCAGTTTTTACAGCTACAATATAAAAAGTAAATTCCACTTAAAATTTGGGTATTTTAAGTTTGGAGCAAGGTTCAATGGTAGAGTACATGTTCAGCATGTGAAATTCCCTAGGTTTGATAACTAGTGCTGGGCAAAACAGAACAAGCAACACCCCCCCCACACACACACAGCATATTCCTATTATCACGTTGCTTTCTTTTGACCACCCCACACCCTCTTTCTGCTCTGCTCCTAGCCTGATATCTCTCCTACGTCAGTGACTCTTTCCTTTTCTTGTTCTTGGATGTGAGACACTGAGCTCCCTGTGGCATTGTCATGAAGACATAGATGAAGAAGAGTTTATTGCACACCGGATATTGGAGGCAGAAGTGTCCATTGCAAGTGGACCCTGAGAGACTGCATGCACTTGTGAGGGTTGGCATAGAAGCACCCCAGACTGGGTGAGTCAGCAATGAAACCTGCCTTTCTCATAGTATTTGAGGCTGGAGTTGTCTTGTATCAGTGTGTCTGCAGTGTGAGGGAAGGCTGTGTTTCAGGGCACTTTCCTTGCATTATACAAGGCTCTCCCCTCATCTGTTTTAATTTTCCCTTTCTGTGTCTATGCCCACCTATCTTCTCCTTATAAGGACACCAATCAAATTGGATGAGGACCTTCCATAATGATGAGACTTTAACTTAAATGTCTTCTGTGAGGCACCATAGGTTAGAACTTCAGTATATGAATTTTAGACACATATAATTTAGCCTGTAACAGGGAGTTTGTAAACTCTTGAAATTGATAATGCATTTCATGTAGGAGGTAAGATAATGATATAAATCCATTGTTTTTCATCTCATTAGATAATGTACTCTCAGCATATGTTAGGGTTATGTGCAATCACAAAGATTTACATCATATCTAAAACTATAACACATATGCACAAGAGATTTGGTAAAAGTAAGTAAGGAACCTAATACGTGAAGGTCACCTCTGTCCCACAGAGTCTGATTTCAGAAGGCACACATACCAGGCCTCTGTTCTACTGCTTTGGTTATACTCCTGCATTTAGTTGAAAGTCTTGATACAAATTTGCACTGACCTTATGTAATGCCAACTTCATCACACACATTTGGTTTATACAGTTTTAACCTCATTGTAGGCTCCATGGTGTAATGGTCAGCCTTCTGGACTCTGAATACAGTTTTAATCCCATGTACAACATGAAAGATTGCACAATAAAGTAAAGAAAAGCATTTTTCTGAAGAGACATATGTCTTCATATCTTATGTAGCTCTTAAAAATAATGCTGTTTTAATTTATTAGATACCCTAATGCAATTTTATTTTAGTTACAAAAAAAGGATAATTTAGGGATGGAGATGGAATTCATTGGGAAAGGGTTTGCCTAGCCTCTGTCAGATCCTAGATTCAATTCCTCACACTAAAACAGAATGCAGACAAATGGTTTCATTCATTTTATTTCCACTTTCATCCTAAGCAGAGCATTTTTTAAAAGAAGATAACACAAAATATATAGTCATAAAATATTAGGATAAGTAAGCCACTTCCACACTATGTATTTGTCTTTTATTCTGTAATAATATGGTACATAGAGCTCTGCTAATTTACAAATGACACAAATCCCAACTCCTAATATAAGGCATATAATATTCCAGCAATAAACAAAAATACATCAAAATAAATACTGAAAACTTTATTTCAAATAAATTAATTTTTGAATGACAGAAGTCAAAGCATTACTTTAAATGCTACTTTTGACCTCTTATGATTGGAGACCATAAAGGGCTTGTTGAGTCATATTAGTTGGAAAATCATTGTGTAATGATAAAGAGGTTGCTTTACTGGGGAACGTATAAGTGACCAAGTGAACTAACCATTTAAATACCAGCACAAAATCAGGATGGTGTAGGAAATTCTTCATGCAAATGTCTGTGGGGAGAAAACTCATTGTGTGAGGGGCACTCTGCAGAGGTAGAAGTTTTCACAATATTACTTCAAAATTAGTTTTAAACATATTGTGAAGTATTTTCATAATCATTGCATGTACACATGCATTTATTAAAGACTCACCATATTCAAAAGAGCAGATGAATGCTGAGACTGTAATTGACAAGACAAAGGAAGATTCTGTAGAGAATTGGAAATGATGTGGATTTTTCAGACCTTCGCTGTCTAATTCACCCCTTTATGTAATGCATCAAGAAGAGACTATATGCAGTTAAATATCTTATACCATAAATATTCAGAATGCAGAATATTGGAAGTCATTTCCCCAAGAATCATCCTTATTAATAAGAAAGGAAACATTTCCCATTTACCTTTGACATTAAGTTGAACTTTGTTTCATACATTTGTTTGCTACAATGAAATAATAGAATCCAAGTGAAATGTTTCTTGTTTATTAACTTATTATTTCCCGTATTTGTGAGAAAATAGTATTCATATTCAAATCTATATTTTATAAGCTTCTGATATAAAATAAAATATTCACATATGGTGATTATTATATGTTTCAGTTCTTTTAAATAGTTATAATCTGTAACACAATTTCTACGGATTTTGAGGAACAGATTTCTTAAAAATTTGGGGTCATTAAATAAAATTTTGGTAGGTCATTTGCTCTAAAAATGTTCTCAGATCAGGCAACATTCTATATACAAATTGTCCACAGCATTTCACTAATGAACCATTACCTATGTTCTATTGGTCTGCATTGTTGTGGAAGTCATAAGTTTTCAGGCACATTTATTTATAAGGGTGCCATTTAAATCTTGAGATTGATGTAATGTGGTTGCTGTTCTCATTAGGTCTGGCACCTAAGTTGGTGGTTAGAAGAGGAATCAGACACAGGAAATCAAGCAGAGTGCAATGCAGTGCTCGATAAACCACGCCAACAGGAATGCTTACTCCCAAAGCACAGGAAGCACACACGTTCCCCCTGACTGAAAAGCCCTCAGGAGCCACCAGGATTGGGATCCACATGAGCTCCCGTCCTCTGTCCACAAAGCATTGCATTTAGGAATTTGTCAAATGATTGGATTTCCCTAAGCAGCAGGGTCTTCATTTGAGAAAAATGAAGCTGATAAATGTTTGCATTGAGAGTTGTGAAAATGAGCTAGGTGTAATGTAGATGATGGGTTCATCATAGTCTAGCACAAAGCAGGTGGCAATTAAATGATGATTTTATTATACATAAAATTAAAAAAAGTCTTGATAGAAGAGTTGGAGAGATATAACATTTGAAAAGTTAGAGACAATTAATATACAGCTTATATTTATGTGAAACTTTTCTGCATGCTACTTTCTAGAATTTCATTTCATATTAAATATTCAGTCTCCATAGACTCTTAGACATGACCTTCATATTTGATGGTTCCTAGAGATTAACATTGTTAATCTTAATCTCATTGTTGTGGTTTTAGCAACAATGAAACAATATGACTCTATTGCTAAGGAGAAAAACAATCTTTTTTTTACAAGAATAATCTAAAAGTCAAAACATATGAACAAATACAAAAATTATACATATTATGAACTTGCTGACCTGGCTGACGGAAGAGCCAGGAAAGATCCGGCTGCAATTTTCCTCACATGAGTTCAACAATTCAGGACAGGCCTTAAAAGAAGACACACAGTCAATTAGAACTTCCTCAAGCCACCTAATAGGCCCTGTCAGCCTGGGATCCCCTTGTCGTTTCTGTGCACATCACGAGCCCCGTGAGCAGCTTGTGGAAGTCTTGTCTGACTGAGAGCTCTGAACTGTCAAAGATATTAATGAGTTATAATGTCATGCATCTGCCAACGGGCCCCATGGAGGAGATCTTGAAAACACAGTAATGCATCTTCTAATTAGAGAGGACATCTTGTTTTAAAATGGTGTTTATAGAAAAGAATCATAGGTGTTCTTAAATGAGTAAGACATGAAACGTTAAATCCATTATTCATACCATGCTTATATCTGCTGTGTATTGTAGTGCCAAACATCATATGGAAATCTGGCTTTGCTAAACCTATAAAGATCTAGAGCACACACATGTTGACCATTAGGAAACATATCTGTTATTCAGATGTTTTCAACAAAATTGTTCCTATGTATGATACCAGAAGTGGCATGGAGGAACCATTTGATGTCTGCATTCATTACTTGAATTAAAAAAAAAAAAACATAATTTTCTACTTTTGTGTGACAATGTGTTCATAGAGTCATCCTAAGATTTCCAAGTATATGCACACATATGTCCATGCAAACACTATTGTCTAAAACTCTTTTCAACAGCTCTGTGAAGGAAATAACTCCTGGCGTTGGGCCACTGTAATATATATCTGAATGAAGCTCAGAAGTAATAAGGATTTGGGTCATATTCCTGTGGGAGACATAAAGAGAACAGGAGAATGACAGCATGCTTACACTTAACAGAGTGTATAAAATCGTGCATGAATTTACAACAAAAGTATATTCAGTTTGCACTATAATATTTTCTCAGATTATTTACTTTTATGGCACTATTTATTAGACTTACAATAGGTTTCTGTGGCCAAGATGAGGGAATGGACAACGTCTGAGGAAACGGATAATGAGGACAAGGTAACACACAGGTGCACTCAAGCAATTGGGCCATTTATTAAGTTTATTAGCTTTTTATTGCACGTGCCCGTACAAAAGCTACATTGAAATGAGGGAAAAGTTCTGGTGCAAGCCAAAAGTAGAGAAATTTAATGTTAAGGATGCACTTTTATTTTTCAATTGCCCCATTGGAGAATATATAAAGACATGAAATGTAGAATTTTATTCCTCCAAAATGAAAGACAGGGCCTGGAAATCAGAAGAAATTGCTTTCACCAAAAGATGAAGTATATTTCTGAATGAGACTCAATTGAGGAAGGGCAAATTTTCTTTTGAAATAAATAATTTTAAATATTTGTGTTTGCTGTTTGGGATAGATGGCATTTATTTATTTACTTATTTTAATAATCAATTTAAAATGAAGTGCCAAGAATAGTATTCCAAATCTGCCTGCCAGACTAAATCAGGGTTCTGTAGAAACCACAAATACCACAGTGACAGAAAAGGTGATTTTGAATGGCAGAGCCAGGGTAGCCTTCAGCAAAATATTTAAAATAGTAATTGTCTTTGCCTCCTCCCAACAGCCTCATTGGCTCAACTTTTCACTCTTCAAGAAATTCTGCTCATCCTGCTCTCCCTTCCTCTTTATCCTCTCTCCTCTTTCTTCTCTTATTTATTTCTTTGTGTGCCTTAGGGATTGAACCCAGGACCTATGTATTCTAAGAATGCTCTAACACTGAGATACATGCCCACCCTGGTGTTTTGATCCACATGGAGCTGTGGACTCTCCCACAACACAACTCTCTCCATGTGCACAAATTTCAGGGTGACTTACCAGCCACAAAGGAGATTTTCTGTGAATGTTCACCTCTTTCCAACCTGAGATGTTTTCTTAGAGAGTTAACACGCAGTTTCTCAGGGCAAACGTGACTTTTTTTTTTTCTGGTTGATTTTGCACTTTGCTGTATATCACTGTTATAGTTTGCATATAAAAACTACAAATATTTATCTCTTTGTTGTATGTGTATGTATGTATGTATGTACACATGTTTGTGTTCATGGATGCAGGTTCACATGCATGGAGAACATATGACAACTTTACTCTCTATCTAACTTTTTTGAAGACAGTTTCTCCCTGGATAAGCTGTTGGCCAAAAGCTCTAGGAATCCATCTGTCTTGATCTCCACAGTTTCAGGATTGCATAACACTAGGATGTTTTGTTCAGTTATTTGGTTCTGGAGATTGAAGTGGGTCCTCGTTGTTAAAAACAAACAGACACTCTATCAGGTTGTCTTCCTAGACTGTTCATCTTTCCATAATAAGTTGTGTTTAAGTCAATGATGTTTTGATGTCTGAATCTTAGAAAACCAATTTATCCTTGCTTGCATTGGAACCATCCATCTCCTCCAGCTCATTAAATTCACCATGTGCCCCCACACCCATGCTAGTCCCTGGCTCTAACGTCTCTCCATCTGCCCACATGGACAGTAAGAAGCTCACTGCCACTGTGTCATCATCCTTGCTCTGCAGAATCTTCTCATCATCCTGTGACCTCTTAATTTTGAGTAAATGTAAATCAATCAACTGTTTAGTTACAGACTCCAGGGGGATGGGTGCTGATGCTCGGGATCTCTGCACCCAGGTATGAGGTGCAATATTTAAAGTGAGTAGAAAGGGACCTGTTCTGTTTCAACTCATATGTGCTTCTTCACTGTGTCACAGTGAACAGAAAAGGAAACTCTAACATGGGGGAATGGGACCATGGTGTCTGTATGGGGATTTGACAGTTTTCTAGTGGAGATTTGACGCCTAGCACATTTGAGAGGTATGAACAAGTGTACAGTTCCACATCAAACTTCTGAAGCCAGTGTCTTGATTCTTTAATCAGCCCGAGTTGTCAGCCAGGTTCAGTAAGGATTTGTCTTGGCAGGTCACGAAAGACCTATCATCCATTCCAATTTAGTTCCTTGGGACCATTGTTGTGCAAATCAGCCCTGCATTTTCATATCACCTTGGCTGTGTTCTCTTATGCCAGTAAGAAATATGATGGTGAACATTTTAAGTGAAAAAGTAATTCAATGTCAAGCTCTGAAGTCTGAAATATCTTATTAATATATAAGGAGTTTTCATCTTGTTATGTCTATAAACCATAATCCCATCATGTTTGAAAAAATACAGAAAAGTTAAAAAGAGAAAAATGCACCAATTTCACCTGTATTTCTACCTTCAGAGATATTTGCTCTTAGTACATTTCACATTTTCCTGTTTCTGTGAGCATATATATACACACACATATATATATATATATATATATATATATATATATATGCTCACAGAAACAGGAAGATTTGAATATATATATATATAAACTTATACTAGAAATACTTTGTTATACATTTGGAAAGTGGCTTATACTACATTAGCAACCATTTAGCTTCAACTATATATTTAGACCCCTTGAGCATATGGTTAAAGTATTTATTGAGACAGAAATGATGCAAAATATTTCAGGTCAACTGTTAAAAATGATCCATGAGGTAAGCATACATGTCAGATGTTTTAGTAAAGTCTGAAGACCAAGAATGAGTCACAGAGAAGAAGACGTATCTTTGGTTTAATAGCATTAGATTTGAACCTTCACAAAACAAAATATGGCTTAACAAAATTTATCATTAATAGATTTATAGTTATCCGAATTCTACCCACCTCTTATTTGGTAATGTACATTTTAATGAATCAAGCAATTATGTAGGTAATATTGGATGTGTTTTTGCCTATATAATTAAGCATTTCAGTCAGCTGAACCTAACCCCATAACATTATCCTGGCCAACATAGATGAGTCAAAGATGGGACAGAAAGATTGTAAGAGCCATGGTGGGGGAGAATATTCAGAGACATTGCCCCCCTCAGCAACAACACACAAAGAGGGGGGGAGAGGAGGAAGACTGGCTGCCTCTTGTGCTATTCATAACCTCTTACTCCATGGACTGATCCTGTATGACCAAAGAGGAAGATTCCCATTGGATTGGGGACAGGAAGAAGGGAAATGAATGTCCCATCATAAGATTTGCTCATACAATGTATTTAATTTTAGATAATATAGATATCAACAACAACAATAATAAAAACTATGAAGGGAGGGTCCTTGAGACAAATAATGAAGAGTATTTGAAAATCTCTGGAAATAGAAAGTAAGGAAACTAAATTATTTTTTTATTGTCCATAATGAGTTACATTATTTAATGGGCAAACAATGCATTGTTATCTCCAGTTCCCCAATGTCCCTCTTCCCCATCCCCAATCAGCTGGATATCCTCTTCCATGGGCAGTCTGGATAAGTCCTTGGGGCAGGGAACCATGGATAGCCTAGGAGTCAGCCGGCCCTAGTATGTTGTTACTGAGGGGGGGTTGTGAGGAAACTAAATTCTATCAGGAGCTGCAAAAACCTACATGTCAATTATCCAATCAAATTTGCAAATTTTAGAGTAAGGAAACAGCCTTGTGAACACCTTGATTCCTGACCCATAAAACTCGAAACAGAAAAATAGCTAAGGAATAACTCTGATCTACATGCCAGAAATAATCAGGTCTGATTCTATTGTCTGTTGAGGTAACTTCTTACCAGAGCATCAGAAAACTAATACAAACCATGTATTTTTAAACACAAGACAAGAAAAAAGAGTTATTTGGTCAATCTATTATCTGTTATGGTTTAAAATTGACCCCTTCCTGTAGGATCATTGATTGAATTTTTGCTTCCCACATGTTGGTGGTAATTTGGGAAATAAATGGTGGACACCTTAGGAGGTGGGGGGTGCTGGAGGAAGCAGGTCACTGGGCAAAGAAGCTCCTGGGTCTTTTCTCTGCTACTTCCTGACTCTCTGCTTCCTGGTCAGCCATGCTGAACTGTGCTGTCCTTCCCCGAGGTCTTCACCACAGTGATTCTGCCTTCTGACACTCTGAGCCAAGGTGAATGTTTCCTTCTTTAAATTCCTCCACCAGATAATTTGACCACAACAACATAAAAGCAGCTACTACAATATCTGTGGAAATTTGCTTTCTCTTTGGTTATGTGTTCACGGAAGAGTTTTATTCTTGCGCAGAAAGTCTGAACTATTCATTATTTCCCTCTTTCTGTGAAAAGTTTGTCAAATTTTTCTCTAGAGAATTTTTTCCACATTTCATGGTTGTGTTCGAGATATAAAGTAGTTTCCAATTTTCCATGTTCTTTGTAGTTTACTACCTGTAGATCTTTTCTGTATTACACATGGGAAAAGTTCCAGGCACTTAGACTGGAGATGTTGCAGAGAAACACTAGCCAATGAACCATGGGGACATTTGTTGATGAATGTGGGAAACATTTAGGCTTAACAAGGTGACAAAGTTCAGTATGTTTGGATGACTAGTATTCCCTTCATAGTTGAATTTACTAGTTATATAAATGATGTTTTTCCTAGTTATTTAAAAGCTAAGATCAATTCATCAGGTAAACACTGTGGATATCTCATTATGTTTATAGATGGTCATATTACTTTTGAAAATGTTTATATATATATATGTATGAATGAATACATACATATTTTGTCCAGATTGAGCATTTATGCTACTTCAAACAAGACAATAAACCATCTAATGGGCTACACATGATTGGTAGAATTAATAGAGCTTAGAGAAAGTAAAGCAAATCTGAACAAAAATCAAAAAAATGATAAAAATATAAAGGAAATTATTAAATGAAAAGTTAGATATAAATTTAATGTTTAGTGTTTAGCAAGTTAGGAAAACAGTAACTAGGCTGAAAACTCAAAATCAATTTTGTGTTTTTAATATTTTATGAGCTACATCTTTAAATATGTTTGCCCTTTTTATTAAAATGACATCATTTTGAGCTTTATATTTACATATTAAATTTACACTAGGTAAAGAATACATGAATGGATTACTAAGAATATTGAATGATAGCAATGTTTGTAATGTGATTACTGGCCTAAACTTGCACATTTAAGATAGTGTTTTACAAAAACTAATGTTTACTGTGACACTGCTCTCTATAATTAAATTAAGGAAACAACTTTGTCCGTCAACTGATGAGTGATCAAAATGTCATATATATGCACATATACATAACACACACTCATTTTTTTTGCTTCAAGAAGTAGTCTTGCTCTAAACTAGGTTGTCCTGGAGTTTACTCTTTAGTCTCAGGGTGGCCTCAAACTCACAGTGATCTTCCTACCTCAGCCTCTCAAATGCTGGGATTAGAGGCATGCACCACCATATCAGATTATATATTTTTATAATATATATTTTATAATATTTTATAATGAATTTTGAGCCATAAAAACAAAATTATTTTTTTGCTTTTGAGAAGATAAATAAAATTTGTTATAGTCATATTAAGCGAGTTAAACCAGTCTCAGAAATAAAAAGGTCATATTACTTTTGAAAATGGTTTTTGAAAATGAATATGTTTTGTCTAACATGAGACCCACATATCTGCTAGAGACAAAATAGCCATATTTGTACAAAAGACATGAAAGTAGAGGTGTAGTTGTCTAGTGCAGCAGATGGAACTAACAGTAGTGTCAAAGAGAAGGAAGGGGGAATATGTTCCTTAAACAATATATATTTGTATAAAAATGTCTTTGGGCAATGAAACAACATTACAATGATAATATTCAATGATTTTTCTCAAATCACACATGCAAAACCTGCTTTGGATTATTGGATTATTACAACCACAAAATGTCCATAATAGAAATTATTGACTTCTGTCACCTGTAAGATACTGTCATACTATCATGAGATACTTCATACTGAGAAATCAGAATGAAAAATTGGATGTCAGTCACAAAATGTTGACATCAGTATTATCTGCTATTTTAGTTATTAAGTCCCGTATCTACCTTGAGGTCTGGTTGGCCTGATTTCACCATCAGGTGAAGTGAAACCTTGTTGTGTGCTGATGTTAATATTTGTTCAAAATTTAAAGCCATTTCAATTTAAAACATCTTTAGATCCAAAACAAAATCTAATATTTTATGAATGGCATTTTAATAAAACCAAACTTTCATTACAACGATTTCACTCATCATGTTTAGGAACTCTGTAAAGAAGTAACTGATTTCGTTTTATATTTAGTAGATTGAGATTTTAAGATATGATGTTGGTACTTGGTTCAGTTGTTAATGGTAAAGAAAATGTAGACCTGATTGGGTCGACAATATTTTTTGTACTGAATACATACATACA
The DNA here is from genome assembly GCA_004024765.1 of Zapus hudsonius. Taxonomy (NCBI): domain Eukaryota; kingdom Metazoa; phylum Chordata; class Mammalia; order Rodentia; family Dipodidae; genus Zapus; species Zapus hudsonius. The sequence goes on along the minus strand of PVHP010013822.1, from coordinate 15,913 downwards.
AGATGCTAATACCAAATATATTTAAATATATAGATTCAAAATAATTAATTTTGGATTTCATTACTTCATTTATCAGTTTTATTGTTTGCAATGTTTAGAGATAAAATGGATCTTACCTACTATGATGTAAAACATTGCATAGAGGAGGATTATTCCTGACTCAATGCTAGATTAAAAAGTTATTGAAAACTTTCCCATCTTCTAAATCTAACATATCTGTGAGTACCTGGACCAATTTTACAAAATTAAGTCTATCATCTACTGCTCTAATCTCTATTCCACTCTTGCATGTTACAACATAATTTTTGCAAACATTATTTGCCTCAAAAATTCCTCAACTTAACCTACATAGTTTCACAACTTTCAAATTATCTGCTAATCTTTTCTCTATTTATTTAATAAGTTGAAACCCTTAAAAGTTGTTTTTGTGTATAAAATTAACAGCTTTCACAAAGTGCACTAATTACTGCAACATTTCAAATTTGCAAAAATAATTATACATTTAAAGTGGCACTGGTGGAGATGCCTTAGACATCTAAATCCCATTAAGAGGTGTTTCCTCCATGTTACCGTAAACATCCCAATAGATGAATGTTCAGCTCTGAACTAACTTCAAGTGGCAGTGGTGGCTCTCGATACTCAGACTGACACCCTCACTCGAATGGGGTGTCAGAATGGATCAGAACAAAACCTTTTCATAGTAATAGTCTTCAAGCTAAAGGCAGTACAAAGCCTTCCAAACAGATGGAGTCTGAGAATATGGAATAGGATTCAGACATCTCTGGAGAAGCAAGATGAAGATAGTCATACGATTCTGAAGAAAAGATCTCAGAAAAGGTTCAGGGCGGAAGTGAACTCCAGAGAGCAGGTATCATGAATCACAAAGACCTTTCCAGAACATGAACTGTGCTGTTTCTCATGGAAAGAGGTCTTTCCCAAAATTTCCTGAATTACAAATACACTTCTTGTTGTAATGTACTTTGAATAATGAGCTTAAACTGGAAAGTCCTATGCAAGCTGCTTGTGGAGAAAAGTCCTTTCTAAGCAGAGCAAGGAGTAGATTCTACAATCTACAAAACCCAAAGCCAGGCAATATTTACCCACGGATGCCATAGAGGCACATAAGTTATAGGGTAACCACCACTCTCTCTTTGGTTATAGGGTAACAAATCGCTCAGTGGGAGATCATTTGCAACTGGTACTGATCACCAAGTCAAAATAAAAAATGTTCATGGTTTGGAAGGTCATAGACCCCAGAGGTAAAATTCCACTGCTCTTTGGCTAGACCAAAGAATTATGTTCATCAAAAAAAAAAAAAAAACAACCTTCTAATTACGTATGCTTATTCCATTTGCTTACTCCTGCTCTCACTTTTGGTTAGAGAGCCCTCTTCTTCCAGATAGTTCTGAATACCAGGGAGACCTAAGATTCACCTTGATGACAAGAAGAAGAGAAATTCCAGAGCTTAGCAATGGATAAACCATCTCTATCACAGTCACCAGGGCTCAGGGAATATTGAGGAAGAAGTGGGAGAATGAATGGGAATGGAAAGCTCACTGTTAGCCAGTATCTGCCATCCCTATGGAATGATGGCAGATACTTAGGTGACTCACAGTTCATCAAAAGAGAAAACAAGAGGCTGCTGATAGCTCAATTCTGAAGGAGATTTTCATCATGCCCTCCAAGGTTCAGGGAACACTGTGGAATATGTAGCAGAAATAATATAAGTGCCAAGGGTTGAACTGGCATGCTTTGGGGACACTGTCCTTTTGACATGAACCAACTGGTGTACCTGGTATATTTATGGCCCTGGAATATTACTGGTGCCCCCTCAAGACAAGCACAGTTCTAAGCCCAGCAACATTTTGCCACGAAGGACAAAGGAAGACAAAAAGAATAAGACAACAAAACAAAGAACTATCTTGAAAAGTTAGGTCCTGAAGTAATGCTGAGAGGGAGAGAGAGGACGTGAGACAATAATGTGTTTCAGGCCACCTTGAGTCTACGTAGTGAATAGTGAATTCCAGGTTATCCTGGGATAGAATGAGACCTTATCTAAATGAGAGAGAGAAAGAGAGAATAATGAGATGGAATACAATCAAATTACTATATGTTCTTATATTAAATTTCTCACTAAAAAGCAAAAAGTTTCTGAAATTAATTTGACAGGGACAGAATAGGCAAGTTAGTTTCTGGATCTGTATCTTCTATTCTCCTTTATTTATAATATTTTGCCACAGGTCCTTACTATGTAGTCCAGATTAGCCTAGATCTCATCATGTAGCTTAAGACATCCCTAAACTCACAGAAATCTTCCTACTAAGCCTCCCAGCTGCTCAGACTGCACACTTGAGCCAACATGTCTTGCCTTGGTCCGAATCTCCAGGTCTAGAAGCTGTGTTGACCAGAGCTGGGCACTTGGGAAGCAGAGGTAGGAGGATTGCTGTGAGTTTGAGGTCAGACTGAGCTACAGTGAGACCCTACCTCAACAAATAAACAAAAACAACAACAGAAAACAGCAATAGAAGCTTCACATGGTGGGATAAAGTGTATTCCCATAAAAGTTATGGGAAATTTTCCACAGGGTGTGCATTCATACCTTTATGATTCATTCCTTTGGATACTAAGCATGCAATTCATTTTTCTTTATTTGAGTGGGAGTTTGGCTCCACTTCCAGGTTACTCTCAGGCTTCCAATGTAGCTTGGATCAGTGGTCAACTTCACATCTTCTTGCTCAGTTGGAAAGACATTCCTTGGCTATCTCTCCTACTCATCTCCGATGAATATACCAATAGAAAAGGAAGACAAGTTCACTGTCATGATGGGACAAAATTATGTTATTGGAAAAGAAGACTTCTTTGATACAGTGTATACACTTGCTTGGCTTCACACTATATATGTGTGACTGATGCTGGCCTTCAGTACCTGAGATTCCTGTCTCTACTTCCCAAGTCCTAGAATTAAATATGTAAAACACCACGCCAAACTATATTACAGGAGGAAAATGATATTTTAATATTTCATACAGATAAATAAGCAAATGAAAAGTATATTTAATAAAAGTGGGACATCAATCCAGTATCTCATCTGCCAGATGTGGAAACATAAGGCCTGCAGGAAGGAGTTCATTTTCAAAACAGCTGCAGGAAGGTCCCTCAGGGCAGGGGACCTGGCAGCTGCCTTCTGAGCTGCCTTTACTTAATGTGTCTGAGGAATGACAGGGAGCTCTCGGACAGACAGACACCCAGAAAGCCACAGGGAGGGTGGATGGAAGTAACATCAAGGCTCCTTTCATTTAGGGCCTAGAGGCCAATGGGGAGAAGGTTTTTTTTTTTTGATTTTTGTTTGTTTGTTTGTTTGTTTGTTTTATTTAGTTGTAGTGAGGTAACAATAGGTTGGTTTTAAACAAAGAGTTGTAATTCTTAGTTTTTCAAGTTTTGGATAAAGGAAGATACACCCTACAGTGAAACTTCACAATACAACTTCAGAAACACACCCATGTGACAAGAATAAGGTTAGCTATCCCAATGTGTGTCACACACAGAAACATTAAAAATAACTGGGTAGAAATTATAAGAGAATTAAAAGACATGAATTAAATTAAAAATTATATAATATCTATTATATTGGTAACAAAAGATTACCAAGTAGTAAGTAGCATGTGTATTCTGTAGGAAAATAGGCAAAGTTCAAATAGTTATATTAAAATGGTATACAAGATTGTCCACAAAATCTATGTAATAATGTTCTATTCTTTTTAAATATGCCTATTAAAGTTATTACCTTTTTATGCTGACAACAGTGCTCCCATTTGAATATGCAAATGAGCGATGGTGACACTACTCTATTCCATATTTTCAAAACCAATTTTGTGAAGATTGTTCAACTAATTACATTCAAACTCATTTTATTTTTTTTGGGGGGGTCATTAATTTTTCCAAATATGCCCCTTCCTCTCTCTTGATAAATAAGAATTTTCCTTGGACTTTTGACTTCATTGTAGAATACAATTTAAGTGATTTTGTTTCTCTATAATTTTGAGAAAGTGTCTGGGCACATGTGTATCTTCAGTTTGTTGGAATAATTTATAAGTGTGGCACATAAATAAAAATGATTCATCTCTATAGTTTGTTAATAAATGGGCAACGACTGGTCAGTTAACAATTAAGGTATTCAGCTATTCATTAGGAAAATCAGATCGGTAACAATATTTCAGTGATGCTAAAATACACAGGAAAGACAAATTAGGAAAACACATTGATATATGATAGATATAATTTCCCCTGTTAGAGAATTAACTATGTCAGTCCTTGTGGGAAGTCCTACGTTCATACTCTCATTTATTTTATGAAAAGCAGGGAGGAGAGGATTGTTTGTCACATGAGGCATCCTGTGGGGAAGCCCCTGCCTGTGGCTTTGGGCAAGTTACCCACTCAGTGTTAATTTCCTAATGTACTGAAAATGGCTCATAATTGAGGGAGACCCCACGTAGAGGTATCACAGGCAGTGCAGGTATCTTGTCTCCTGCAGAGTGCAACTTCTGCTTGGTGATCTAGTGGACAATCAAAGCCACCATGCTAAGTGACCAACTTCTACCCTCATCTTGGTAAGTCGGCTTACTATGGATTTCTTGAATGCAGACTTATATCTCAGCTGGCTTTTTAAATCCCACCTCTGCAACTTGCAGACTATGAATTTATTTTATCTGCACTATTTGATTGACGAGACTGAAGACAGTTAATACATGAACACTATTGGCAGGATCCAGGGGATTATTGCGTAGGAGTTAGAACAGAGCAAAGGCAGGGCTGGAGTATACAACTCCATAAGAGAGCTTGGGAGAAGAAGGTTCTGGGTCCAATTCTCCGCAATAGCAATGAAATGAGTAAAGATTGGGTTTTATTTCCACAGGTATCTTTTTTACAAAACTTTAGATTCAGAGGAGCTGGTCTCTTAACCACATGGCCATCCTTTGCATTAATCCCCACCTAAGTCAATAACTAATAAATATAAATGCTTCTTAGATACAATTTAAACTAAAATGAATATTGTTATCCATTTCCAAAAATGTGAGGGCACAGAGCTTGAGGCTTGATCTAAAAGGAAAGCAGGAAGCGAATGCATAAAGTTCTTAAAAGAAGTCTTTTTAAAAAAGTCCAAATACTGTGGACCTTTTTCTACCTCCATAAAACTAGCTTCTAGTGAGAGAAATTGGCAGACAACTAATAGGCATTTTAACAGCTAAGCTATAAATAATATTTTAAAAACTTGCTTCTCTTGTCTCATGTCTACATCAATGTCTGGTCCCCTGTCACCCAAGAGAGTTTTCCATCCGTCCCAATATTTCTAGGTATGATCTTACCCGAGAGAAGGCTGGGTATAATGACCCGAAGAGCAGTACATTGAAAGCAGTGAGGGAGCCCTTGGCCTCATGCTTGGATGCAGCCCAGCAGACTGTTGACTTAATTACACCAGGACAGAGCCAACATTGTAAAGCTCTGGAAAATGGAGCATTTTCACACTTTTCCTTATCCTGTCACTTTCATCTGCCAAAATAAATCTTTTTAATTACTCATACTATACCTAATATTGCTATTATCATTGTCTTTTGTTAGCAAAAATCATCCTGAAGTTATCCAAATTAATATATCTGGCTTATTTTAGAAGTTTTAAAGTTTCTTAAGGAAGAGACACACTTAAAGAGATATACTGAGATGGAGCACAGAGGTAGAGTGCTTACCTAGTAGGTGCAAGGCCTTGGGTTCCAGCTCCAGTACAAGAATCAAAGAAATAAGAAGACATATATTTAAAGACGAAATAAAAATTTTTAGGGTGATCACAGGTTGTGAGGAGTGGGGACCTGAGGACTGTGGTCTCTCGCTCGTCAGCCAGTCTGACTGCAAACAACTAGTGTGAGACTACATCTCAGGGATATCAGAGGAAGAGTAATGTTGGAGAGCACCTGATATTCTCCTCTGGCCTCTGCACTTGACTTGGCACACATTTGTGCACGTAGCAAATGAATGCATATACCACAAACCATACCACATGTACACAGTACTGTACATGCTACAAACATATGCAGAAATTAAAAAATGGCTGTCAGAAGTTATTACAGAGGAAGTGGTGTCAAGAACGTTGCTCTCACAGGTAGCCTGAAAACTAGTCCCTGGGAGACAGCAACAGAGATCCAGGGCTGGAGAGATGGCTCAGCAGTTAAGGGGCATGCCTGCAGAGCCTGACACCCAAGCTTTGATTCCTCAGTACCAGTAGAAAGCCTGGTGCTCAACGTTGTGTCTGATGTTCGTTTGCAGTGGCTGGAGGCCCTAGTGAACTTCTTCTATCTGTCTCTCTTCTCTCTCTCATTACAAATAAATAAATAGAAATGTTTGAAACAAAGATATCCAGAGGCTACAGAGAAAGCAACACTAAATTAGATTTCTTTATTGCCTGCCAAGGTTCAGGAAACCAGGAGGAAACAGGTAGGGTGGGAATAGCCTGAGGATTCATGCCCCTCCCCGGCAGGGACTGGCTGAGGTCTCTTGGCCCCCCAATGACTACCAATAACCCCCCAAAGAAGACCCCAGCAGAATTGGGGAGGTCTGGAGGTGTGTAACCTTTTTTATTCAAAATCAATAAATCATAACAATTTAAAAGTTGGACATGGCCACAACTACTGGCAACCCTAGTCTTGTGAGAAGTGGAGATACTAGTCTGTCTGGGGGCTAGTTGTTCAGCCAGTCTGACAAAAAATAATAAAATAAAAACTACAACGGCAGCTTCACCTTCAATGAGAGACTTTATCTCAAGCAAGCAACACAGACAAGTGATAGAGGAAGACATATACCACACATACTAACACACACGTCTATATATCTATATCTATCTATTTGTCTATTATCTACCATACACACATATGTGTATAATATTTCAGAAATTCAAACCACATGCTTCTTGGAAGATAATTTACTGGATCACCAGAAATTCTGGCCAAGTTGATACTTATAATTTAGGTCTAATAAAACACAAGATAATAACTTATATGCTTCTGTTTAAATAAATTTCACAATGTCAAATTTTAAAATATGTTATGCTATAGCATGTGAAGAAGTTTGAATATAACCATGGAGTGAGGATACTGGGAAGGAGAATGATAGTCAGAAAGATGAGTGTGATTTGAAATAATTTCTAATAACCCTGTTTCTTATGGGAGGCAACTCATATCAAGTTATCCTTCAAATTGCAAGTGTCATACTATAGGTTAAATGCAATGGGCTATTAGCCAATTAGTGTTAAAGCCCAATCCTTTTCACACAATCCATTGATAGAGTAACCATTATCACACCAGAATGAAGAAAATGCAATGAGTAAATGAACACTCATCCATCCATATGGTGACCTCAAGATAAATAGGTACATTCATTTTAATATTAAATTATGTAATATTACTTATTCTACTTTTTTAATACCTTATTTTTCACTTTTGTTGGAAATATAAAGTTTGGGAAAAATAGGAAAAATGCTTTGTGGATCTGTGCAGATATCTGTCATGCTTTGATAACAGAGTTGACATGGCCACTCTACTGATGACAAGACCAGGTCAGATTGGTCCAGACACTTGTTAATTTTATGGGTTTTTTATGTTTTTCTTGCTATAACTTTGGTGGACATGTTGTATTTGAATTCAATGATAAAAATCAAGTTTCCTGATAAAGTTTTTCTAAAAGTAATATCTGGTTGAAAAGTTTCAGAATTAAATCTAAGATAATTTAAAACATTCCTAGGTATATAAATCTTTTAAATTCAGAAATGATTGGGTGTGCAAAAATCTCAGCCATTTACCCACCCTCACTGGATATGTAGGGAATTTCCAATGTGTGCGATTCATTAATACATGTATATGTGGTATGATAAATAGTCAGAGGGAAATCCTATACTTCAGAGCTCTTTGAGGGGGGTCAGCTTATTTTCTTTTTCTTTCCATTCATTACCAACAAGGCTTTTTAATTTCAAATAAACAACTTATGTCATGTCTTATTCTTGGTCCAGACACTGACTCCACTTGAACACTGGTTCTCTTTCTAGTCCTACCAAAAGCTCATGGCTAACAGCCAAGGGTCTGTCCTGTTGTCCGTCTGCCAAGAGCTTGACATCATTTTGGCAAATCCTCTTCACTCTGACACCTGTTCTGGTCTCTTTCCCTTCTCTCTCATTGTTGTCACCTTCTTCCTTTTCACCAGTCCTCAGCTGATCTGGTTCCTGAAGGCCAGACCAGGAGGCATTATGTCTCTCCAAGAATCTACCAGCATTCTTTATGGTGGATTATCATATGCTTACGAAGTGTTCAATGTCCTGCTAAAATCTACACTGTGTCATAGAACTCAGTTTTAAGATGTAAATACACAGCACATACCAGTCCTAATAGGAAGGAAATTTGATAAAGATATCTACCTTTGTTATGATTTATATTGTTTAAAAATATGTATGTTTATACACTATAATATATACATATATATTCTATTCCCTATATATTTTGTCACGTATATATGTGTTATTGCATATATATGTCATAAACACACACATATACGCCAAAGAAACTACTTGTACAATGTAAGTTCCTGCTTCCAGGTTTATATAAGCATTTTATGATGTTCACAAAACAAGGAACTTGCAAAAATTGCGGGTTTCATACCTACATTAAGTAATATTTGTCTATACACATTTTCTATACTACAGACAAAACAGTCAACGTTTATAACTAATGAGACTCCATAAGTATACACACCTTGAACTTCTTTGCAAGCCATAAACACACAAGACATATTCATGCAACTTCTGTTAGAGATTAAGCCATCTCTAAGGGGAAATGGAGTGAACTTGATACCACTGATAGAGCCACAGTAAAGAGAAACATTTTTCATGGGGAAAGACCCAGTGCAGTTTGCATATGTCACCTTTCCCAGCATGACATACTTCAGCAAAAATCTCCAACCTGTTCTCCAGTTAGTCTTGGCATGGGAGTATAAATTTTGTAATCCTACCTTAAGCCTTGGGCATTCTGTAACCCTAATTGGGGAAGGAACTTAGACATATTTTTAAGTTAGTCCAGTTGAATGTGTTTTCTGCTACTCAACCATTAGTCTACTCAGTATTCAATTTCAGACAGGAGTTTTATTAATGTGTGCTTATTAACACCTCTGACAACTTCATAAATAACAATCATAAGTTGAAATACCTTCAGCCTTGACCATGAGAAATGACTAGCTGTGTGGAATGGCAAACACACCTCATGCTGGAACCAACAAGAGGTACTCAGTACGCATGCATCACATCCAAGTCACAGTATGAAATGAACATTTATTTTTTTATCTGAACAGTATTTTCTTTAAGTGCCACTTTTCATTAGCTCAGGCAAAAATCACTCATTCTCTGAGTTGCTTATTTACAGCCTGACATCACCATGTTTGTGTCTGTAAAATTAGCCCCGTTTCGATTGGCACCATGAAGCTTTGGGGCTTGAAGGTGAGGTCTGTACCTTCTAAAGCTCTTTACAAAAAATGGTTTGTTATGTTAAATTATATTTCTGAAACACATTCCAAAATTATTTCCATGTTAATAGCTTAAGATTATTTTATATAATTTTCTAATATGTCTTTTTTTAATTGTGCATTTTCAATATATGGGCAGTCGCTGAATATTTAGCAAATATTCAGATATAATATATTACAAAAATATAATATAATTCTAAAAAATCTTGCCAAAACTATGATAAGAAATGCACTCATTTTGAGAACATTTCCCTCTGTCTTTTCACAGTGAGGGCGTAGATACCAAATAAGTGGTCTGGGGTCCTGAACAGAGATGACAGACAAGGTTTAGGGAATCTCAGCACTGCTCAGGATCTCAGCCATGGACATGCGCATTGGTGAATCCTTCTGTCTTATGTGGACTGAATGAGCAAGGCCCAGAGTTTCTGAATGAGAATGACCTTCTCATACCTCAGAGGAACAAAATGAGCAGTCTTCCACGTATTAGGGAAATGTTTTTCATTGCACTTCCTCACAAAATCATCAGAAGATGCACACACCGTGTAATATTCCTCAACTTGCATGCCTCTGTGTATCCAGTTTCTGTCAGTCAGGAGATCAGAAAGGTCAGCACATAGCTGATATCTGTGACTTATGCAGCTTGTATGCTTAGTGATTCCCTTATGACCTCTGCATGCCTAATCAGGCAGTTTATCTTATGAATGCAGAGTTGAAGTAGCCTCCGCAACTCAAGTGATGAAGAAAGAAAGGTCACCATCTGGGTAATTAGACAACCCAGGTGACAAAAGCCTCTGCTGGGAGCAGGGTGATGGCATCTTGGTCAGGAGGATGAGCCATGAGAATTTCCATTGCTCACACTCAATGAAGGCACCGCTTTGCTTCTAATCTATCCTATTTCTGGTCTCCTACTATTGGATGACCCAAGTGCTCAGCCTTCTTCCCAGTTGCCCCTGTGTTTTTGGTGCCACTCTCTCAAGGGGCACTAACAACTCAGAGAGCTGCAGTGCACACTTCTGTAAAGCCCCAACAGGTTCTGATGTCAACAGTTGGTTTGTGGCTTTGAAAAATATTATGTTTCAGCCAGGTCGCATCATATATAATTCAGTGACATTAATTTCAATTAATGACATGTGTACATGTTTATGTATTTTTTCTGCATGCTTCTAAAGGGATGTACAGGAGATATGGACTTGGAAATGGGACCATGTGAAACAATAGACATTGTTGTAGAGGAAATGACGACAGAGCTATGGAGTGGTGGAATGATTTTTGATAGAATAAAGATAGTTCTTCTAAGACATACATATGAGGGACAAGGGACCAGAGGGTAAATTTCTGGCAGGAAGCAGGGAGTTGAATGCATTTAAATCTTCAAGAGTCTGCTTTTCTCAATAGGAAGCCTGTAAAGCTCTGCCTTGATGAACGGAAGAGGAAACTGCTGAACAGCTTCTCTTACCTTCCAGAATCTTCACCTCATCTAGTTTCATGGGTCTCCTTCTCTGGCCAGAGTTTTATTTAGCCTCTCAGTGTGTCCTCCTTCGGTGACTGTCCTCATTCACAGTGACCTCTCAAGAGACTGAGCAAGGCGCTTAATGGGAAGCAGGGGCCATTGTTGATTTGTTCACAGGAAATATTGCTGAACTCAGGTGCCTCATGATTTGCCTGGATGCACAATCGTGGGCCATTTGCTTCCACATGCTGTTCATTTAATTTCCCACAAGATTAAGGTGAGAAGAAACACAAATGTCTTCACAAAGACCACGACGACTGAGCCTCTCTAACTGGTAACCATGTTGCAGAATGAATTCCTTAATGAACATCCAACTACATCAGCTCTTCTTCTACTTATCAGGCCCAAATCTGAAAGGAAAGTAATGGAGTATGTGTGATAGGATAGCAGGTGAATGTGGACCTGCTGCAGAAAGAAAAATAAAGGTCGGTGGGGGGGGGAGATGGGGGAGAGGATAAAGGAATTAGAACCAAGTATATGGATGAAGATGTCACTATTAATGCTTATGTTGTATGCTTCCACTATAGGGAAATATCTTTAGAAGATCCATCCGAAAACAAAGAGCTATGGGTGAGATTCCATCAGTGGAGTGCTCGCCTGGCCTGCATGAATGTCGGGGTTCTTGTCCAGCACCTCATAACCAGGCTTGCTGTGACATGCCTGCAAGCACAGTTCTCTGGAGTTGGATGAAGGAGGATGAGGACTTCAGAGGCCCCTTTGATGACATAGGGTTCAAGGTCAAAGTGAGACATATGAGTGAGAGAGATAAAGAGACACCGAGAGAGAGAGAGAACCAAATAGAGTGAATGATATATTAAGTTGAGTGAAAATCACAACTTTCTCAGAATTGATTTTTTTCATTTTATTATTCAAAGTTCACCTGAATATTCTGTTTGTAGGACTTATAATTTTGTGAGATTTGCTTCCTTATTTTTAAAGAAAACACTGTAGAGGTACTTAAGTAATTTACTGTTTTAGTCATAGACAATAAGTCAAACGCTCAAGTGTTTGAACACTTGGTCTCCAGCTGGTGGCAGTTCTTAGGAACTTTTAAGAGATGGCCTTGTTAGGGGAACTGTGTAGCTGGGGTGGGTCTGTTCTGTGTCTCTGCTTCTTAGACTGCCATGTAAGGCTGGCTTATGGCTCGTGAACAAGTTCTCCTCTCTGAGATCAGACTCCCCCTCATAACTGTAAATCAAAGTTAAACCTGATTCCTTCCATTAACTGCTTCTGGTCAGTGGTTTTTGTCTCAACAATGAGAAAGTAAGTGATATTGTAGTAACTATAGCGGGAATGATGATTCCCTGAATTAAGATGTAATTTTAGGTAGTTTGGGGATGCATCTCGGTGATACAATGCTTGCCTTGATAATGTCCTCAGTTTGACTTCCAACATATCTATGTATAAATAAAATAGATAAACTTCCATTCTTTACAGACTCACTATTAAAGAAATAACAAAACAAGATTTTCCAGAAAGCAATAATAGTTGATTTCATTACAATATTCTACTCACAGTAAAGATACACACTGCACAGAATAGACACTCTCATGATTTTTGATGAAAAGTTACCAGAAAGAAATACTTAAAAAAAAACAAAACAATAAGGTGTTCTTTGAAGTCTACAGTTGTCTGAGAGTGAGAAAATATTTAGGAAATTAAAAATTCAAGGATTCTGAATATCTGATGGCTGAACTTCATATTTAAAAATTTGTACCTAATGGAAATGTAAACAGGTTATTTGACTGGGACAATATAATTTGCACTGTAATTAAACTCAGTAGTATTAAAATTTAGTAAAGGAAAGAGTTGTATAGGCTGATGAGTTTTATAAAGAGAGAAGAAAAATACAGCACACATTGGCATGTACTATGGTTTCCAGTTATATATTTTCCAACAATGAAATTTCTCCTCCACTAGCCACTGTGATGTGTGGTAAACACACTTTCAGGGTCTGTTTAACTGTAGAAGTAATGCTGATGAGTCCATCAGGCATCCCTTAAGAAGTAATATGTGGGGCTGGTGGTGCTTGCCTGCAAAGCCTAATAAAAAAAGCTTCAATTCCCTATTACCCTGGTACCCCCAGATGCACAGTGGTGATGCATCTGGAGTTCCTTTGCAGCATCTGGGGGCCCTGGTGCACACATTCTCTCTGTCTGTCTCTTTTCTCTCTATCTCTGCTTACAAATATTAAAAATATTTTAAAAGCAACATATGACCCAGTTCTTGACCACATTCTAGTCACTGGTCTGGGGTATTTTTTTTTGGGGGGGGTTGAGGTAGGGTCTCACTCTAGCCCAGTCTGACCTGTAATTCACTGTGTAGTCTCAGGGTAGCCTTGAACTCAGGGCAATCCTCCTACCTCTACCTCCCGAGTGCTGGGATTAAATGTGTGCACCACCACTCCCGGCTTTGTGTGTGATATTCTCGAGCTTTCTTTAAATGATACCCACCTCCTTAAGAAAAGCAGCATATACGAAAACTGAATGTGTCCCTTGTCATGCCTGGGCTGTGGAGAGAGTGTCCTTTGGAAAATTGACTTATTCTCTCTAGCTGTTGTGGACAAGACCATACAAAGGAGATTTCTGTGTTTGTAGTAATAATGTTGATATGAACCAGCCTGGAATTAGCTCCATCCATGTTTTCTATGTAAGATAATGATGCTCATCATCAAAGTCCATTGGCTTATTCAGAGTTTCCAAGAAGTGAAGCCAAGAAGACTTTTGTGTGGCTCCAGGGCCAATGTCGGCTGAGTTATGAGGGTCATTAACACACGGCAATCTTCAACTTGGACTGAAAACAGCAAAAGCAAATGTGGAGCTCACTGAGAGGAAGATCGGGCATAATGAATAATTAGCAAGGAAGTTAATAACCCTGATTTCTCCCCTGCCTACATCAGCGTGTTGGCACTTACAAGACAGTTTGTAGAAATGCTGCCTGAGCCCACATGGTATCTTTTTGCTTTTTTCCAAACCTGAGAGCATACTGTGTAAAAATAATCAAATTTTAATCCCACAAAGCATATTAACACATTGTTTATCCATACCACATGCGTCTATGTGGTTAAATCATTACAAAAATATTATGTTATTTTAAATAATTATTTTATTTTCATTTATGCATTGTTCCTTTTATTGTGGTCTTAGAATAACTAACAAGAAAATTAATTTAAAATCATTTAACCAAGGCCATCTCTAGCCTTCAGTTATTGTATGGACACATGTAGGCAATCTTATGGTTAGAGTAAATAAATAGCATTTTTTGTGTTAAGCAAATATATAGTGGTGAAACATAATCAGTGAGAAGGTCAAGGAGTTTGAGGTCAGAAAATAAAAACAATAAAAGAAAAGCTTTTCTACCCACCATTCATTTCTTCACTGCCTGAGAGGTGGATGCTATTTCACTTCATGAGTCTTGGGACATTGCTGATGTCAATGCCATTCTAATTATTATTTTACCCAGAATCCTCCTGGCTTACTTAATTTGTTGCCAATCTTCAGCTACCTCTTGTATCCTAAAGGGATGTCTCAGGCCTAGCCCAGATGCCTACCTGGGGCAAAGATTCTGTTAGGTATCATTACCCTTTGGGACTAATATAGGGGCACAAAAATGCCACCAAGATGTGCATGTTGGAGCATTGGCAAGAATAGATGCCTCAGCTCAGCGTTCCTTTTAATCCTCTGTGGTTGGGAAAATCCTCACTCTCTGATCCAAAGATATATAATTGGCCTACTGACCCAATATATCTGTGTATAAAACACCCTCTCAAATACACCCAGAAATAATGTTATACTGATTATCTGGGAACCTTTGAGCCAAATAAGTTGACAAATAAGAGGAATCTCTGCACACTTTAAAAATTCCTGAAATACAGTTTTCATTAAACACCTCAAAATCAAATGCCACGGGCTGGAGAGATGGCTCAGCGGTTAAGGCACTTGCCTCTAGTGCCTAAGGCCATGGGTTCAATTCCCCAGGTCCCACATAATCCACACCCACAAGGTGGTGGCCCTGGTGCTCTCTCTCTCTCACTCTCTCTCTCTCTCTCTGTGTATCTCACTGCTTGACAATGAATAAATAAAATATTTTAAAAAAATCAAATGCCACAGTGTGTTAATCTCTCCTATTTGAAAATCTAGTCTTTACAATTTCACATTTAAGTGAATGTCATCAGTATCGCCATATATTCTCTGAACGTAACAATTGGAATTCTTCTTTTGGCCCCCCCATCAAGTCAATAAGCAACTTAGCAATGATTTTTTTTCTTCCCTCACACCTTTCTTAGAGCTCTTGTCTTTTTTAACCTTGATAATTGAGATATTTATTACCTATCACCTTCTCTTATATTTAATTCTCCAAAACCCGAATATTTCTTATAGTTTCATGAGAAATATTCATTCAAATTTGCCCAAAACTTAAAATGCTTCCTATTGCACCTTAAGAAATAACTCTGATATAATATGCCACTTGTACAATCTTAAATTTTAACATTCTACCAAAATTGATAAAAGGTAACTAATAGAAATATAAGCTAAAGGTAACCTTCCTTTTAAGTAGTAATGCATATTGAGTTCTGAAGTATTCTAAATCCGCCTCTCCCCTGCAGCCCTCTGGCCCTGTGCTCACAAGGACTCACTATGCAGAGGTTGGCCTCAGCACATCTCACTGGATTTATCAGAATCTACACGGGACCCTCATCCCCACAGTTGTCAGGAGAACACATCTTGTGTGATTGAAGCTTGTTTTCACTGGAACTCTGTTATGAGGGCTCAGTGACTTTTTTGTTTATTTTTTCTCTGACCCTAAAGCTGACAGTCATTGTGTTGAATATATTATTCATTTAATTTTAATAAG